>BSBK01013283.1:2500-60000 GCA_027943335.1 Chamaecyparis obtusa
AGCACATATAAATGTAAGGTAATAATGTTAATTCTGGCCCATTATGGCAAGCCAGCTTTCAGAATAAGTATGGAGCTCTACAAAATAGGATTGCTATTATTTAAATTCTATTCTCTACTACCATTAGCAGATAGTGGATTGTTAATTAGAATGGATAAACAATCCTTTGCTATTCAGATATCTTGATGACGTAATCATTTCTTTATAATTTTTAACTCATTTTCCTTATATGGGCTAATAGTCTCTTTAAATTAATATGCATCACTTTGTTATTGTGATATTGGCTAATTTTTGGATGAGGAGACTTGTTGTCTGATATCTAGGAAGGACTCATCATTAGGATACTCAAGAACCTTTCTCGACAAAGCAAGAGGGTCAGCGATTTCATTTTATCAACATTATTGATTCAACCCATGTATATTCATTATTTGATGTATAACTATTAGGTCATGTTTCTTAAAGATAACATTTATCAAGAATATACAGGACATGGGTATGCCCATGTATGAAAGCACATATCTTGATGAATATCAAGCCATGGGTATGCCTATGGAAATTTTGTATTTAATAAATCTCGTCATGATACGAGTCGTGGGTATGCGCATGTTTAATTTTGTATAAGGATAGGACCTATGGTCTCGGGCTAGGCTGGAGGTTTTCTCAACCCCGCTCTTTCCATCAGTGCCTGCAGTGAGTGGGGTCACACTGTAAAATATTTATTTATATTAATAAAAAACTCTTTAGGGCTTCGGCCTTTTATCGATCAAAAAAAAAAAAAAAATTATTTACTGACTATTGACTTTGAAAGTCACTTTAATTTGAATTTTCATTTTATTATTCATTGGGATTCTGTAATGATATTTTCAATTATTAAGTGGGATTTAAATATTTAATTATTTGTTGCCACTTTTGATTTATTTTAATTTGTTAATGATGACTTATGATTTAATTATCAATTAATCTTGTAAGATTATTCTTGGAGATTGTTATTTTTTAATTTAAAATTTCATGATTATTTCTAATATAATATTATTTATTTTATTATAATGATGGAGATTTTATTTAATAAAAAAAATTTATTATTATTTTATGATTTTTAATGTTGACATAATCTTGGGGTAATTATTTATTTGTCCTATGTTGGGACTTAGATAAATAAGTTTCCCCTTAGTCTGGAAATAACATTTAATTATTAATGCTTTATAATGGGTATTTTAATGTTTTAGATTTTTTATTTAAATAATTTAATAAACTCTGGGAGCATTATGTTTTAAATTAAAATATAATATTTTAAATTAAAATATTGAAACATTATTAATTTTAAATATGTTTTAAAATTGTAATCCTAGTTTTTGCACAGGGTTATTCTTATGGCCATGATATTATTATTTTACTGCTTCCTAGCGATCACTATCCTAAGTTAGTAGCCTAGTTCACATTTGAAATCCATTAGGGTTACTATAACTTTTTTTAAAAATAATTTAATTAATGAAACCTTTTTGGATGTGTTAACCCAACCTTTGATCTTATATTATTTATCAAGTTTAATTTACCCTTTTATTCTATATATTATATTAAACGCTTTGTTTTAACCCTGTTAGGATTTATTAGAGGCCTAGTTAGGTCATTAAGATATCCAACACAATTACAAATCAAGGGATGTTGGCAAGCCAACGCATGCCATGATACCTATTGAGTGTTAACTTGTATTGGGTCATGTGTTACGTTGATGATAAGTGTACATTAGTATGTTTCTCATAGTTAACTTGTGTGCTTTTAGAAAAGAAAATTGTTGGTGTCTCTTTCCCTAATTTTGGGAGTGAAATATTTGTATTAGAGCACAGTTTCAATTCTACGAACCTAAACCCATTGTGTTCTCAACTCATTACTTGTTTTAACCCTTATGTAGAATGTCTCCAATGATTGATAATGCTTGGTGATGTGGACGAGGTGATAGGGGTGTCCGCATGATAGTAGAGGATGTTTAGAAGATAGCAAAAGGAGTAGGTGGTGAGAAGGGGCCTCCTCCTGTGCTTCTTGTGAATCCCAACTAGGATATTTTGAATGCACTTCTAAATCATGTTGGGATTATCATGGATATATTTCCTTTAGGGAGTAAAAAAACTGAGGTTCAAGAGTAGAGTAAGATCCCTCCTCCTAGACATGTTGAGGGCTAGATAAATCATGAGGCTGAGCTGATCCATATGCTAGAGACACCACTAGAGGTAGTGCCAAGAGAACCCCATGATGTAGGGGATCAGATTAGGGAGCTTATTTGCCTTCAGCCACCACCATTCATAGGATCTAGAGATGGGGTTGAGGTTGAGGCATGGCTCTTGAGCCTTGAGCATTGGTTACGTCCATATAAGAGAAGCCTAAAGGCACGCTTTGTGGTGCACATGTTGAGAGGGACTGTATCTACATGGTGGAAATACGAGGAGTATAAGGAACACTTGGTCATTGATATCATCTCATAGGACACATTTTTAGAAAGTTTCAAAGCTAGATATATGTTAGATCATTTCAAGAAGTGAAAGATTAATGAGTTTCATGACCTTCACTAGAGGGGTATCACATCGACTCAATATAAGAGAAATGTTCTTGTTCTCCTTCCTTATGTTGATTACATGAAGGATGAGAAACTATAGGTCAATCGCTTCATTAAGGGGATGAACTACACTATTTTAGGTAGAGTGTGCATTGTATGTCGAGGGAATCTTTGATATACTATAGATGGCCATGATATTTGAGGACATCCATAATAGATCTGATGATGCATGGGATAGGTCTCAGAACCATAATCCTACACCTTAGTCTTTTGATATTTGGAGACACCATTGGAAGCAGAATCAAAGGCATTCATCTGGATCCTTTAGATTGCCTTTGCCACACTAGAAATAGTCACAACAAAGTTAGAGATAGAGGCTTTCTCAACTTCATTAGGGATTCAAGCCCAAGGAGTGGAATTCATAGGGCTCTCGACATGATTAGAGATCACATACACAATATGCACCTCCAGCTAGGACTTAGTAGTCCTCTAGAGGTAGTTTCAGTGGATCTAGCATGATAGGGGGACAACAATAGTCTAGGCCACATGGGATTTAGATTCAAGAATGAGGCCCATGTTTCACTTTTGGTGCTATGGGACACATTTCTAGAGATGGTCAGATAGGTTGGCCAACTAACAATCATAGGGTGGTAACTTTAGAGCCTACAATGGGAGATATGGGGAGATCTCACTGCTATTTTCAATGGTTAATAACTACCAAGCTGAGTACCAGGTCATAGTTATTGAGGCCATAAATAAGATCTAGGGAAGTATAATTCCTATTCTCTTTGATTCAAGAGATATTGATTCTTTCATTACTCCTATTATAGTGGAGTGTTGCGGACTAGTGGCTACTCAAAAGGATGTGAGTTGGGAGGTTGAGTTAGCCTCAGGTGCTAGTGTTAGTTCCTTGGTGAGTGGATGTCAAATGCAGATAGGGGACATGACCATAAAATTTGAGTTCTATATCTCACCGCTTAGATCCTATGATGTTGTTCTTTGCATGGATTGGCTTTATGCCCACAATGCCAAGATGGATTGTAGAAAGAAGGAAGTTGAGTCTACAGATGATTTTGGTGTGTCCTTGGTGATTTTAAGGGTTTAGAGGCCCATATCCCTTCATATTATATATGTTATGCATATTAAGTGGTGCATGCAAAAGGGTTCCAACTATTGACTATCACTATCAGTGATAGAGAGGAGGAGATGGAGATAGAGCCTTCCCTCTATGGCCATCCTATATTGTATGATTTTGCAGACATTTTTCATTTAGAGCTACCTAGTATGCCACCATCTATAGAAATTTATTTTCATATTGACCTTGTGCCAAGAGTTGAGCTTGTATATCAAGAACCTTAAAATATGACTACCCATGAGTTTAATGAGTTCAAGATTTAGTTGGAGGAGCTCTTGGAGAAAGGGCATATTCATCTTGTTGTGTCACCATGAGGTGCACTTGTTATCTTCCTTAAGAAGAAGGATGGTTATCCTAGGTTGTACATGGATTATCGTTAGTTGAAGTTTGATCAATTTTAATGTACCTATGTATTCTCAAAGATTGATCTGAAGTAAGGGTACCATCTATTGAGGATTATCAAGAGTCACATCTATAAGACTTCTTTCTATATCTAGTCTGGACACTATGAGTTCACTATGGTTCCTTTTAGACTCATGAATAATCCAACTATATTCATGAGCCTAATGAATAGAGTATTCCACTTATTCTTAGATAGATTTGTGGTGGTGTTTCTGGATAATATTTTGATGTACTCCTGAGATGAGTAGGAGCATGATGAGCAATTGAGATAGGTTTTGCATTTCTTGAGGGATAATCAGTTGTTTGGAAACTTTTCAAAGTGTTCCTTTTTCAATTGAAAGGTTCACTATCTTGGACATGTAATATTAGGAGATGGGATAACAGTTGAACCATTGAAGATTAGAGCCATTATGGATTGGCAAACACCTACCACTATGACTGAGGTGTAGATCTTCATAGGTATTAAAGGATATTATAGGCAATTTTTTGATGGGTTTTCTAGAGTGGCACATCCTATCACATCCCTTTAGTGAAAGGGAAATAAGTTTGAATGGATAGAAAGGTGTGGGAGGTTTTTTTAGGAGTTCAAGAGAGAACTCACCAGTGCACCTATCATTGTAGTGTTGGACCATTCAATTTTTTTTTTGGTATGTACTAATGTATATTTACATGAGATTGGATCAGTCCTTAGGTAGGGTGGTCAAGCTATTTATTATCTGTCTAGGAAACTCAAGACTCACAAGCTTAACTACCCTACCCATGACCTTGAGCTTGCATAAGTGGTGAATGCTTTGGTCATATGGTAACATATCCTTTTGGGGAATCATTTTGAGCTTCATTTAGACCATCAAATCTTGAAGTATATATTCATTTAGTCGAATCTTAATTCTTGGCAGAGGAGATGGATGGATTTTATTTGCGAGTATAAATTTTATGTTCATTACATCAAAGGTAAGAAGAATGTGGTTGTAGATTCTTTGAGAAGGAGACATAAAAAACTATCATCCATGACTTCTCACATAGATTTGAGAGGGCATATATTACAACACTTTCTTAAGGATGATTTTTATTCTAAGGTTTGTTAGCTAGTTGAGACTCGGAGACCCCTTGAGGGGAAGTTCTCAAATTATATCCTTAGTTTGATGGTCTTCTTTGTCATAAGGGGCACATTTATGTACCTTCTTTCAATGGATTGTGAGATTTCATTATTCTTGAGGCTCATAGAGCACCCTATATAGTGCATCCCAGAGTTAAGAAGTTACATGCATATTTGAGGCAATTTTACCATTGGTCAGGTATGAGGATGGATATTGCTAATATTATGGCTAGGTGCTTGGAGTGTTAGAGACCTAAGGCAGAGCACTACCATCTAGGTGGGCTTCTTCAATGCCATGAGATACCTGTTCCTACCACATTCACATCACCTACATTGGTACAAGTATTCTTATGAGATATTATCAAACTTCATGGAATTCCTTGTAAGATTATATGTGATAGGGATTCTCTCTTTAATTCTTCCTTTTGGAGAGAGTTAAAGAAAAAATTCAACACCAGGGTCAATTTCAATACAAATTATCATCTTGTGATAGATGGTCAGACTGACAGGTTCAACTAGGTGCTAGAGGACATGCTTTGCATGTATGTGATAGATCATCAGGTCAGGTGGAAAGAATTCTTGCATTTGGTAGCATTTTCCTATAATAATGAGCATCAAATTCATCTTTGGATATGACACCTTATCAAGATTTGTATGGTAGACCTTGCAAGATGCCTTTGAGTTTGGATAGGATTGAAAATAGAGTATTTTTTAGACTACAGTTGGTGAGAGAGATGGAGAAGTAGTTAGACCTAATCCAATAGTTCCTTAGAGAGGTTCATGAAAGGCATAAGAAGTATGTGAATACAAAGAGGACTGATCATTTCTATATGGTTGGTGATAGATTCTTTTTGAGAGTGCGACCACATAAGAGACCAATACATTTTGGAAAGGGTTCAAAGCTCACATCTTACTTTGTGGGACCTTTTGATATCTTAGAGAGGATAGGCCTAATTGCATATCGTATAGATCTAGCACCTATCCTATCACACATTCACAATGTGTTGTATGCTTATGTTTTGACTAAATATATTTATGATGAGTCTCATATTATTGATTGGGATTCCCTAAAAGGTGGAGTCAGTGTTAGGAATAATAGTCCATAATACAACTGAGAGGGGGGGTGAATTAGTTGTATGACAAAATATTAAACTTTAAACTTTAAGCTCATCAAAATTAGATCCAATGAACACAATTAATGCCAATAGAATAACACAATATTTTGGTTATAGGGAAATCCTGTTAAAGGTAAAAACCTAGGTGGGAATTAGCACCCACTAATGATGTACTGAGAGTATAGTAATCCTTGTTAAAAGATATAGTCATGTTAGGAGCTTATTGAAACATTATAGTACATAGTCCTTGTTAGAGGAAAGACCCTATTAGGAGTTAAGAACAAAAGAGGGCTCACTACCCAAATAAGGTTAAATCCACCTTTTGAACTCACTAGTTCACAATAAGTGTATATGAAGAAATACACAATCTTTGAACTATTTTCCAACAACTATCTTTGCTTGATTAGTTCCAATGAAGTCCTCCAATAATTATATGCTCTATGTACAAAAGACACAATTTCACAACCTTCTTATATCACATATATCACATCCATGTCCTTTCCAAAGAAAAGACCTTATATTTATACCTTATTACATTTTACCAAGATTACGTCAGCCCATAAGGCTTTCCTAATTACAAACAATTACATAAGGCCTTGCTAAGATACATAGTATCTAAAACAAATTTACAATTATTACATTACAATTAAGGACTGACATCCTTGAATTATGCTTTCCAAACAAAACACATGCTTCATATCCTGAGTCAGCTTTAGAATAAGCCATTGCCAGAGCTCATGCCATAGATGATGTCACCAATCATTGTGTACCTTGTGCTGACCAATGAACATCCATCAGTACATCTTCCATCATCGTTAAAGATTTCATACCTTGAATCCAATCCCTCTAAAATCTATACCAAAAACTCAGAGACTAACTTTGTCAATTTTTACTGTCACAGTCCAGTGACCAGTCTTTACCAAAATAGATGTATCTTCCTTAATATGCATCCATTAATGATGTGATCTTAAATATAAGATCAAAACATCCATCTAAACTCTCATCTGACTTCACAACATCTGAAATATTCATACACTCACCATATACTATGATTACCTAACTAGTTCCTTCATAGAAGCATATGTTGACATCAGTTTCAAAACACAAATGACAACAGTATGAGTTACCATTTAGTAATGTAGTGATTAAACATATTAAATGTCACAATAAAAATCCATGCATTAGCAATATCCAACAATCTCCCCCTTTGGCATTGATGTCAACATATGGGAAAATCTTATCCCAAAGTTGTATCAACCCAAAAGTTCTTCAACTAAACCATCTCCCCAATCAGTGAGGATTTTCTCATAGAAACACTCCCCCTTGGATAACAATGGCAAAGGGTTCCATGGGGCTTCAACTACCTTCACATATAAAATTTCTCCTATGATCACTCCCTCTAAGGAGTAGATCCCTACATCTAGTCTAGAAAAAGATAAGGCTCTGAATACTTCTGGACTGATGCATCATTGCATCATTTAGTTCTGACTAGGAGAGGCCTAAACCCCTAGCATACCTCTAAGATATTCAATGGTATCTTTTGATAGTGGCTTAGAGAAGATGTCTACAATCTACTCTTTTCTATTGATATATTCTAGTTTGTTTTCCTTTTGTACCACCTTGTCTCTCAAGAAGTGATACTTGATCGAAATATGTTTAGTTTTGGAATGCATCACTAGATTCTTTGACATGTTTACTGTACTAGTGTAGTCACAATGAATAACCATAGGCTCATCAAAAGATATTCCAATGTATTTCAACATTTTATTCATCCAAATAATCTATGTGCAATTTATAGTAGAAGCAACATACTCTGATTCAACAGTGGATTGTGCTATACAATCTTGTTTCTTGCTTAGCCAAGAAACCAACTTTTTTCGAAGGAAAAATGCACCACCATTGGTACTTTTTTTGTCATCAATATTTCCTACCCAATCAACATCAGTATAAGCATGAATTTCAAAACTATCATTCTTTTCATACCATAAACCATAGTCTATGGTCCCTCTAAGATACATCAGTATCCTTTTTCGCAATAGCTAGATGTGTCTCTTTAGGTTCTACCTGATATCTTGCCACAATTCTGATAGCATTGGCAATATCTGGTCTGGTATGAGTCAGATATTGTAGCCCTCCAACCATTGACCTATATAAAGTCTAAAAAACACATTTTGATTCATCATAAATTGTTAGCTTCTTTCCTATTACCATAGGTGTTCCTATTGGTTTACAGTCTTCCATTCTGAATTTCTTGAGTAATTATTTGAGATATTTGGTTTGAGAAATGAAAATACCATTCTCATTCTAAGTTATCTGTAGTCCAAGAAAGAATTTCATTTCACCTATCATGGACATCTCAAATTCACTTTCCATCTCTTTAGCAAACTTCTTACATAGATCATCATTACCTCCAAAGATAATGTCATCCACAAACACTTCTACTATCATGATTCCATCTTCAGTAGTTCTCAAATACAAATTATTGTCTGCATTAAATTTTCTAAATCCAAGTCCAAGTAGATACTTATCCAACCTTTCATACCAAGCCCTTGGAGCTTGCTTCAACTCATACAAGTATTTCTTCAATTTTCACACCATGCATAGAAGAAATCTATCTGGTTGTTCTATATATACTTCTTCAAGATCTCCATTCAGAAATGTAGATTTAATATCCATCTAATACACTTTGAATTTTTTGTGTGCAGCATAAGATAGGAATAATATTAATGCCTCTATCTACTAATATGAGAAAATGTTTCTTCAAAGTCTATACCTTCTTGTTGTGAGTATCCATTACATACTAGTCTTTCTTTGTTCCTTACAACTATTCCTTCTTCATCCATTTTGTTTCTAAAGACCCATTTTGTTCATATAACATTTTTATTTCTAGGTCTTGGAACCAATTCCCAAGTATTATTTATCTTTATCTGATCCAATTCTTCTTTCATTGTATTTATCCAAGATTTATCTTCAAAGGCTTCATCTATAGTTTTTGGCTCAACTTGAGAAATCAAACAAATCTCTTATCTAACCTTAGATCTAGATAGCACTCCCTGACTGGTATTGCCAATAATTTGATTTTTAGGATGGTTATTTTTTACATACCTTGGAGTTTTAGGAGTCTTAGTAGTCTTTCTTTTAGTAGCATCACAAGCCTCTTTTTCACTTTCTTCCTCAACTAGTTCTTCTTCTCTAGTACCAATGGTTTCTTTTATCTCTGATATCTGATTGTTGTCATACATTCTTTCTTAAATTTAAAATTTCTCATCTATTCTTACATTGTTACTTTCAACTATCTTCCTCAATTTTAGATTGAAAAATTTGTATGCTTTTCTTTTAATAGAGTAACCAAGGAAGATACCTTCATCACTTCTAGCATTAAATTTCCCTATCTCATCATCCCTCTTGATATAACATTTGCTACCAAAAATTATAAAATATTTGACAGTAGGAGTATGATCAAACCATAGTGTCAGTACCTTGCAAAGAAAAATTCATGGCTGTGTAATTTTCCTTGATTTCTGCAACTATTTTTTAGGTCTCTGGCTTGAAACCCTTGCAAAATTTCAAATTTCTAGCAATTGCATGAAAAAAACCCTAATATCTCATGGCTCTGTTATATTTCCTTGTTACTTTTTCAGGCCACTTAAAATCCTCTTTTTGCACATGGCTATTTCCTTGCCCATTCTTCACTGAATTGGATAATACTTTTCAAGCCTTTGCAAGTTTTTTGGTGATTATGTGAACACAATGTTTCTTCTCTTAAGTCACACATTCTCCAAGTATTCAAGCAGTGATGGATTTTATTTGGTGAACACATGAATGTGTATTCTTTTGTTCACTTTATATTTTGTGGTTAGCATCTTTCATTCAATGACTTCCCGAATGCAGTGTTTGCATAATCTCCCATTTCCTGGTGGTTTCCCGATGACATCAAGCGAACTGGCGAGCAACTTATGTCTTCTCTTTAGTTGCATGTTTACAAAATAGTGGCCCCTATTTAGATGAAATGGTACAAGTGGAACTAATGTCAGAGGATGCTGAGGTGTTAAATGTTTATTGGTTGTAGGATAGTGAGATGGCAGTTGTCAGTGGGCCCTCAAATTTTTCAATGCATTCACCAGTTCGCAAGAAGAAACCAGGGGTTAAGTATGGACTTCCTGATTTAGGGAATGTAGTCATTCATTGAATCATTTGATCTAACCGGAGTTAAGAGATGTATTTGGTGAATGAGATTTTTCATGCAGTCACGTATTTTCTAAATCAACATGGGTTAGTTCTTTGCTGATGTAGATGTGGGTCCTATGTCAGAGATGATTGGGTGAAAATAATGAATTATGTGTTGACATGTGGTAGTTTTGTGGCGGGCCTAGGGTTATCAAATGTTTTAGTGGCCTAGATAAAAGACTTAGCAGGTCTGATAAATTTCTATGTATTCACTCATTCACAAAGTAAAACAATGATGCTCTAAAGGTTTTACCGATTATGCGAATGTCTTGTCGCTGGATCGCTAAACAAACTGGCAGTTAGATAAAGTTCTCAGTGAACATGTGAAGTATGTTTAGTCCCTGATTCACCAAATGTAAACCACCAAACAAATGAAGGGTTAAGTCAAAGATCTCATGAATGAGTAAATGAAGGTTTTTTGTATTCATGAAGTGTAACCTAGAGTTATCATGAGACTCAGCAATTCAATGATGTCCTTTGTTCGTTGAGTCATTTGACTTGACTGTGGTTAAGAAGGGTATTAAGCGACTTAGATTTCCCTTTAAGTCATGCATTCATGGAGTAACAAAGGTTAGGGTTTTCTAAGAATAGTGGGATTGGTTGTTGTTTCATTGCTAAGGTGTTGTGTTTTCATTGGCCGAATTGTAAGGTGATGAGGATTTGCAAGGTGGGCCCAAGTCTGAGATTTGGTGGCTTTGATAAAGTGCTTGGCGACCTGACAAATTTCAAGAGTTTCACTTGTTCACAAAATAAAATGGTGATGTGCTAAAAGGTTTGGTGATTTAGCAAAGGACTGTCCATGCAATTGCTAAAACTTTTGGCGGTAATGTAAAGTATCCCGCGAATGGGCGATTACCTTTTGTCGCTTGTTCGCCAGGTTAAGTTGCAGTCAAGGTTTTCTTTTCATGAATGAGTGAGGTTAGTGGTCGTGTATTCTCCAAATGGTAACTAAGGTTAATGAGATATCTCACGATCTTGTGACAAAGGGAAAATGTAAACTAGGATTCCTGTAAAGGGTTAAGATGACATCTAGCGACTCGGTGAATGAAGGTTTTCTCATGTTCATGAAATGAAACCAAGGGTTAAGGAAAGATTGTGAGATCTTGAAAATGCATTGTTTGCCAGTTTGCTAGACCATACAAGGGTTAAGGGAAGAGACTCCGTGAATTGGAGAGGGCCTTCAGTCGCGTGTTCCCTAAATTGCTTGAAGGTTAGAAGCTTGCCAGTATGTGGGTCCAAGCTACCAAAAGTCACTGACGTGCATATTTCCTATTTGCTGAGAATAGATGATGGGGCCGGAGACTTTTCTGGGCTTGTTGACTATTTCAAAAAAAAAAAATATACCGCTTAATCTACTGGGAATAAAATGGATCAATGGTCATGGTTTAAACTTCAGTCGGTTACCATTCGTATTTGATTTCAATTTTTCCTGTAGGGTTTTCATAGGGATCTGAATCAATCAGTTGCATAAAATAGAGCAATGGCTCAGAATTAATTGCTCCAGGACATTTGAAGCTGGAAAAAGATGTGAGTAGCATGAAATGTTGAATTTTATTTGTTCCTCGTGATCTCGTGCTAAGAAAATATCAAGGTTAAAAACATCAAGATGGATAGCGAGGTATAAAATCAAATATGATGAAAGAGCCAAGGATAACATTGAAGACTCAAGGTGCAGGACAGTTCAGTCAAAAATATCTCATAAGTTTCAGTAGCATATTTATTGTAAATCCTTAGGGGTAGTTGTAAGATGTTTTTTGTAAACCCTAGAGTGATCGAATGCTTGTTGCAATTCCTAGTATAAAGGGATTTTTTATGATCATTTGAAGGGAGAGAGAGAGAGTTTAGAGGGTTGACAAGCTAGAATTTCTAAAACCCTAGCACTCTCTCAAGGATTGTAAGCTCTATATCAATTTGATCAAACAATAGAGAAGATATACAGTGTGCTGCTATTTATCATGCAAGCTTTGTTTTCAGGGTGTACTGAATGCACATGGTGAAAGGTTATACTTAATATAAACTTTAGATCTTTTATCTCTCCTTTGTTTTATGCTCTGAATTTATAAATCTTTTCATAAGGTTTATGTGTATGTGTTGTTGCTTTGAGTTCCAACATAGGGTTAGATTAAATATTGCTCAAAGTGGGACATATGTTCATGGGATTCATATGAAGGATTACCATAAGTAGTAAAGAGTTTTGATATTTGTGTTTATGTCTAAAGACCAGTTAAAGACACCATTGTATTCATTCTATTCTCTGACTCTATTGCCCAATGAACAAGGCACTGGCCTGTATTTTCCTATTTTTGTGTTGAGAGAACTGACTCAAACCTTGTAATCCCAAATCATTCAAATCATTACCAGTCTTTTAAGTTTTAGTATATGCATATTGTGTAGAGATTGTATCCAAGTGATATAATTTAAGATTGTTGATTCGTTAAAGAGAGAATCAAGTGGTTATTCTTCCTTGAGGTTTACTCACAAAAGAAGAATGAATATCATAACACCATTGTATTATGCTTGCAGATTCATAGTTTTCATTATCATTCTTTGCATTAAGATATTATGGACTGTCTGTAGAGAGATAATGAACTATTGAACCAATTCATTGGATTAGAAGCATAGTAGTGAAGACATAATCCACATATCACAAGCTTACTTGAAATATAGTAACTCAATTATAGGCAATACCCACCTGAGTACTATGGAGCTCAAAGAAGAAGGAGGATCTTATCCAATCCTCATCAATTAGGCTTATCTTGCAAACTTAGGGCCCTTTGTCTCTAAAATATCAAGTCCATACTTTGCTAAGTTTGACCTTACAAGATTGAGACCTAACAAATTGGTGACTCTATTGGAGAGCACACAAGAATAACTATCATATCTATTTGATCAGATAGATCTAGCCCATAACAAGTCATCAAAAAATCATTAACACTTCTGGGAAATAGAGAAATATTGTCAAGAGCATATAGTGCAGGTTTCAAGTTGAGCTGGACTCCTGGCCTGACTATTTTTATTTGATATCTCTAGTGTTATAAATCAATTATAAACAACATGGGTACGAGTAGAGCTAGACTCCTAGTTGACTTGTTTATCATATCTAGTAGTTTGCATTAAAGAATACAAGAGTCACTATCTGTAAAGTTTAAATTTTCTCACTAATTTGTGAGTGGTGACACTCTCTCTAGTATTTTTGTACTAGTGTTTTATCAATTATCATCATGAGTTTTAGGAACACAAGATCTTATAGTAGGGATTACCTAGAGGAAAGTCTGCAAGGTGGGCTCCCTACTACATCTAGAAAAGGTCAGAATAAAAGAGAAAAAGATACAAGTGATATGTCTATGACCTGGAGACAAAGAAAATCAAGAAAATAAAATGATGTTCCTCCTAATCAAGAGGGAAATGCCTCAGAATATGAGGAGGCTATAGATCTAGGCCTTAACCAATATGAAGATTATTACTCCCCCATAGAAAGAGAGGGTGAAAGACCACCCCAAAATAGGAGGATGAATCCAAATAATAGACAGCAAGCAAGAGAGGGAAGATCTAGAAGTAAAAGTAGAAGTTGACAAGATTTATTGCCTCCTTTTACCCTTGGTTCCTTGTTACCCCAAGGTCTTCATGAATCTCAAGATCAACAAGAAAACCCTCAAGCACAACAAGTTGAGTCTGAGACAACTTTGCCTGATTCTGAAGAAATATTTGAGGAAGTTTATGAATTAGAAAGAAGAATTCAAGAACAAGCAGCCATAAGGCAGAAAAGAGAAAAAGAAAAAGAAGAAAGAGTCAGACAAGCTATGATAAGAGCTAACCAATTAAGAACATAGTTATTAGACTTAGAAGCAATAAATTATGTGCCTTTTCTTGAAAATACAAGTGAGCAGCCTATTGATCAAAGAACTTTTGAAACAAGAGATCCCAAGGATAAAGGGAAATAGAATGATAAAAGTATTTCAATCAATAAACCTGTAAACCCTAAGGAAAATATAGACCAGGCTTTGAGATTGAAAGTAGACCTGGAAAAGGCTAAAAAAGAACAAGAGTTGTTAGCAAAGAAACTAGAAAAGGTAGAATTAGAAGCTGCATCATTGGAGATGAAAAAGAAAATAGATTTTCTTAAAAGGTCTACAGGACCTATGAATTTTGGCAATTCAAATATGACACAAGGAGTAGATGCTGCAAACACAACTAATCAGACAACTGGTGTTCCCGCAACAGGAGGATTCAATGGTTCCGCTGCCACTAATACTAATGCATCCACATCTTAGGGTGCTGGAATTTTCAATATAGGGGTCATTCAAGAAAGATGTAAGCAGTTGGGTTTTACTGGTATCCCTGGTTATCCTAACCCTTTCCCTGAAGAAATTAGAAAGAAAATTCCTAAATTTAAAGGAAGCAATGTTGTAACTTGTGAAGAGCACTTAAAAAAATGTATTGATGTAACTGATGATTAAAATATTGTGCCAGATGATGTTATCATAAAATTATTTGTGCAGTCTTTAACATAAGATTCAAGAGACTGGTTTACAGCTTTGCCTCACGGTAGCATTGGTTCATGGAATCAGCTTAGGAATTGTTTCAAGGAGCAATATGGTGACAAAACACATGAGGGTTTTATGCTCAATGAATTTAACAATATAAAAAAGAATTTCAATGAGGATTTTGTTGAATTTAATGTTAGATTTCAAAAAGCCATGCATAAATTGTTGCAAGTTATCAGATTATATGATAGAGTGTGTCTTGTCACATATTTGAATGCTTTTGATTCTAAGATGGGTTACATTTTAAGAGACAAGAATCCAAGGAGCCTTGTTGAGGCTTACAAATTAGCTGCGAACATTGAAAGTAATGGAAGGATTTCAAGAAAGTTGGGGAGAAGAGAGGAAAACAATTCTCCTTTGTTAAATAGAAAGGATCTAGGGAAGCCTCAAGGTGTAAAGCCTAAGGAAGATGAAAGCTTGAAGCAGATTCTAAAAGAAATCAAAGATCTCAATCCTGGTGAAAATAGAAACAATAAGGTTGCAGGAGGAGACAAGCCTCCCTTTAGGAACTTCAATAAAGCACCAAGAATGCAGAATTTCCCATACAATACTCAGTGGAAAGATGGGAAACCTATTTTCCTTGAAAGGATGGATAAGCCAAATGATAGGACCCCTAATCCTCTATAGAGAAATACAATTAATATGACTAAGGAAGTCCCTTGGTGTATAGCTTAGCAATCACCACATGATCCAAATTATTGTGCCATATCTCAAGGTGTTTCTGCACATGAAGAGAAAGAGTCTGATGAGGAGCAGCCTTATGATGATCAAGGATGTGGAATGTTTTCTTCTCATGTTCTAAGTGACATAGATTCTTCTGAAGAGGATGAGAATCAGGATATTCTCAACTCCCAAGTTAGAAATGAATCATATCATCAACAAGTTTTTTCAGATGATGAAGATAGTGAACCTGACAACATCCAATGTAATGTGCAAAAGAATGAAGAACCAATTACTTTAAGGAGGCCTTCTGATGAGGAGATTGCATTGATAATAGCCAATTTGATCACACAAGCAAAATCAAATTACAATTTAAGAAATAGAGTTGTTGGTGATTCAAGTCAGAAGCCTACTAGAATTTTCATTAAGAAAATAGACAAGGATGTGAAAGTATCACATGATAAGGTTAAAGATGCTCTTCCTATTGATAAAGTCAAGGTAAAGAAGAATGCTAAGCCAAACATTGTTTATAAGGTGAAATCTAAACCTAAAGTAGAAGTTGTCCCAGTTATGCATAAAGAAAATGAGGTCCAAAATAAAAAGACTATAGATAAATCCACACTAGATGCTATTAAAGATATTGCAAATTTAAAGCCAGATGTGTCTGATTCAAAGTATGTTCCAATTGATATGTGTAAGTTGTTATCTCAGATTACTATCAAAGTTCCATTGTTGGAGATGATGAGAATAGAAGAGCATAAAGAAAAGGCTTTGAATTGGGTGAATGGTGTAGTGCATGTGGATCCTCAAAAATAAAAAAGGACTGAGAAACAGATGCCAAATATCAATGATGAAGATGGAGATTGTAGTGAGGAGATTGTTTCTAAAATCCCTCAAATATATTTGGACACAAATGTTGTTAGCACTACAACAGGGACAGTGGATCCATTTTTTCTGACTTTGCAAATAAATGGAAAATTGTTAAAGAACTATATGATTGATTCTGGAGCATCAAATACTATAATACCTACTAAGATTATGAAGTCTTTAGGTTTGAAAGTGGACATACCTCATGGTAGGTGTCAAGCAATGGATTCAAGAGAAGTACTAGTTGTTGGTACTATTAAGGCTTTGCCTTACAGATTAGCTGCATATCCCAACAAACAATTAACCATGAGTGTCTTGGTGGTGGATATTCCTCCCCAATATGGGATGTTACTAGCAAGAAAGCAGAGTGCTTCAATGGGGGCCAGCATACAGTGTGACTTATCATTTGCCACTTTTAATTTTGAAGGAAAGAATATCAAAATCACTAGGGAGTCTAGAACTCCACACATGATTGAAGAAGAAGAAGAAGACACTATGAATTGTTTCCTTGATACTGATATTAATGCTTTCAACGTTCAAAACAAGGAAGTAGAGAAAGATATTGAGCCTATCAAAAAATTAGAAGATCAAGAAGGATGGATTGACTTGGATAGTCTATGGACTATTTATTTTGATGGAGCAAATAGCAAGGAAGGATCTAGAGCTGGAATATTGCTCATATCTCCAAATGGTAAAACTTTCAAATTTTCCTTTTCCTTATTGTTTTCATGCACCAATAATGTTGCAACGTATGAGGCTCTATTAATAGGTTTAATATTGGCATCAAGTAATGGTATAAAATGTTTGAGAGTCTTAGGAGATTCAGAGCTAGTGGTTTCTCAAATAAGATCCAAGTATCTTTCAAAAAATCAGAAATTGAAATAGTATAGGAATGTTGTATGGGATGAGATTGAAAGTTTTAATGCTTTTAATATTTGTTGGATGGAAAGGAGTCAAAATAGGATGGTAGATCTATTGGCTAATATAGCCCTTAGACCAAAAGATGTCACATTTGCTGATATTTCTAATGTAGAGGTACAAGCCAAGCCTTCGTTTCTTGACAATTTAGATAATTGGAAAGCTTTTTCTAATGACCAAGATATATTGAGGTTTCTCAATTGTGAATCTCACTTCGGTGATAAAGAAATGGATTTCAGTACATATGTTGACACAGTGGATGGAAAAGATGTTATTTTTGGAAAAGATGTTTTACAATTGAAATCCAACAAGGTCCCTAAAGGATTAGTTTCTCTTGAAAGGGCATTTGATAACAAAGACAAGGCCTTCTCTGCTAGTACTAGTAAAATTAATGAGCTTGAGGAGATAAATCTGGGTACAAGGATGGTTCCCAAGAAAGTTTACATAGGTAGGTCTTTATCCCCAAAAATTAGAAAAAATCTAATTGACCTCCTCAGGAAATTTAGGATGTTTTTGCCTGGTCTTATGAAGACCTTAAAGCCTATAGATAAGACCTTTTTCAACATGAGATACCACTTAAAGATGGTAAAAAACCTTTTAGATAGAAGTTAAGGCTTGTTAACCCAACATTAGCACCTAAAATGCAAAGTGAACTCAAGAAGATGATGGATGCTAGAATAATTAACCCAATTAGGCATTCCACTTGGGTTTCAAATTTGGTGCCTGTCAGAAAGAAGAATGGTGATATCAGGCTATGTGTAGATTTCAGGAATCTTAACATAAATTCTTTGAAAGACAATTATGGGTTACCAAACATGGAGAATATGTTACAAAAGGTCACTGGATCAGAATTGATGTCCATGATGGATGGCTTTTCTGGCTACAATCAAGTCATGGTTAAAGACATAGAACAATTTAAAATTGCGTTTACAAATCCATGGGGAACATATGTTTATGTGAGGATGCCATTTGGATTGATTAATGCTGGTGCTACTTTTCAGAGGGCTATGGATGTAGCCTTTGCAGATTTCATTGACCAGTTTATGGTAGTGTACCAAGATGATTTGATAGCCTTTTCAGCCAAAGAGGAACAACATTGTTAGCACTTAGAGAAGATTTTTATCAGAGCATTAGAGTATGGGGTTTCTTTAAACCCAAAGAAATGTGCCTTTGGTGTGATAGAAGGAAAGTTAGTTGGGCATATTGTTTCAAAGGATGGAGTGAGAATAGATCCTAAAAGAGTGGAAGTTATTGATAGGCTCACTTTACCAAAGAACGTAAAAGGAATTCAGTCCTTTTTAGGACAAGTTAACTTTTTGAGAAGGTTTATTACAAACTTTGCAGAAATTAGTATTCCTATTTCAAAGATGTTGAAGAAAGGAGCAAAAGTTGAGTGGAATACTGAAGTAGTACAAGCTTTCAATGATATTAAGAAGGCCATTAAGCATGCCCTAGTCTTGAAAACACCAAATTATAGCAAACCTATGCAAATCTTTTCTTTTGCATCTGCCCATACTATTGCTGCGGTATTGTTACAAAAGAATGCTGATGGTTTTGAACAACCTATCTCCTTTTTTAGTAAAACCTTGCAGGTAGCAAAATTGAATTATGACATTATTGAGAAATAAGCTTATGCCTTGGTAAAGGCCATTAAAATTTTCAGATGCTATTTGGTGGGAGCTACAGTGGTTGCCTATGTTCCAAGTGCTGCAGTCAAAGACATCTTGGTTCAACAAGAAGTTTCAGGAAGGAGATGTAAATGGATTAATAGAATCCAAGAGTTTAATATTGATATTCATATTACAAAACTAGTAAGAGGTTTAGGCCTAGCAAAATTGATGGCCTAGAGCAATCTAAATGCAAATTAGATAAATGCTTTGGAGGAAGATCAGAGGCCTTATATTTGTAATATGGATTATTGTGAATGGTACAAGGATATTGTCACATATGTACAAAAGATGATTTTACCCCCTGAATTAGATGACAACAAAAGAAGAACTATAAAGCTCCAATCCTTGAGGTATGTAATCATAAATGGAGAATTATGGTGGAAAAATAATGAAGGAGTTCTACTTAGATGTGTAGATCAAGAAAAAGTAGAACTTTTGATGAATGAAATGCATAATGGATTTTGTGGAGGACACTACATGGAAAAAACAACAGCCCACAAAATCATCAGGGTAGGTTTTTGGTGGCCTTCACTTTTTAAAGATTCTCACTAGTTTGTTAAAAAGTGTGATCCCTGTAAGAGATTTGCAGGGAAACTAAAGTTTAAGGGGATTCTCCCTCTCAAACCTATTTTTGTTCAAGACCCTTTCCAAAAGTGGGGCATGGATTTCATTGGTGAGATTCCTAATAAGTCCAGTGGTGGACATTCTTACATTTTAGTAGCAACTGATTATTTTACTAAGTGGGTAGAGGCAATCCCTACTAAAATAGCAACTAGTAAGGTGGTAACAGATTTTATGATGCAAAATATATTGACAAGATTTGGTTTCCTAGAAACTATGGTAGTTGACAACGCATTATGTTTTAGGTCAGAGGAATTTGTTGACTTTTGTGGACACAATGGTATCAAAATTTCTTATTCTTCTGCTTATCATCCACAAGGTAATGGCTAGGTAGAATCTAGTAATAAAAGTTTAATTAATATTTTGAAGAGAGTTCTAGATAAAAATAAGAAAGCTTGGGACTCCAAATTATTGCAAGCCTTGTGGGCTGATAGGGTGACAATCAAGAAAGCAATAGGGTGTGCCCCTTTTGACTTAGTTTATGGAATTAATGCAAGATTGCCCCAGAATAATTTTCTATAGATGTACCAATTCATTCAGACATATGATGATGATGTACAAGAAGATATGATAGTTAGAATGAATGATTTAATTCAATTGAATGAGACAAGAAATGATGCACATGATAGAAACCAGAAGTTGCAGGCTTAGTGCAAGGTTTTATATGCTAAAAGGACTACTCAGAGAAATTTTGTCAAAGGTGACATGGCCCTGATGTGGAATGCCAAACTTGAAGAAAAAGGAAAGCATGGGAAGTTTGATCCCATTTGGTTAGGTCGATAAATTGTTGAAGAAAACTAGGGTCGAGATTCTTATATTTTGAAGAATTTAACAGGCGATTTTCTGGAGTTACCAGTACATGGCCAATTTTTGAAGTTCTTTTTTTCCTGAGTCTCTGGAAGTTTCTGTACATGTTTGGTTGTAAACTCTTGTATATATTTCCTTTTTTTAAGTTCAAAGTTTTGTTCTGGTCTACTATACCAGGAGATTCTGTAGTTCTTGTTCAAATTGGTGTTTGATCATCCTCATAAAGAGCCACTATTAGTACCTTGCAAATATTTTTTCATGTCTATGTAATTTTCCTTGATTTCTACAACTATTTTTTAGGTCTCTGGCTTGAAACCCTTGCAAAATTTCAAAATTTCTAGCCGTTGCATGCAAAAAACCCTAATATCTCATGGCTCTGTTATATTTCCTTCTTACTTTTTCAGGCCACTTAAAATCCTCTTTCTGCACATGGCTATTTCCTTTCCCATTCTTCACTGAATCAGATAATACTTTTGAGGCATTTGCAAGTTTTTCAGTGATTACACGAACACAACATTTCTTCTCTTAAGTCACGCATTCTCCAAGTCTTCAAGTAGTGACGGCTTTTATTTGGGGAACCTGTGAATGTGTACTCTTTTGTTCGCTTGATATTTGGCAGTTAGCATCTTTCATTCAGTGATTTCTCGAATGCAGTGTTTGCGTAATGTCCCATTTCTTGCCAGTTTCCTGATGACATCAAGCAAACTAGCAAGCAACTTATGTCTTCTCTTTAGTCACGTGTTCTTGAAATGGTGGCCCCTATTTAGATGAAATGGTACACATGGACCTGATGTCAGAGGATGCTGAGGTGTTAAATGTTTATTGGTTGCAGGACAGTGAGATGGCAGTTGTCAGTGGGCCCTCAAATTTTTCAATGTAGTCGCCAGTTCACAAGAAGAAACCAAGGGTTAAGTATGGACTTCCCGATTCAATGAATGCAGTCATTTGCTGAATCGTTTGATCTAATCAAACTTATGAGATGTATTTGGTGAATGATATTTTTCATGTAGTCATGTATTCACTAAATCAACATGGGTTAGTTCTTTGCTGATGTAGATGTGGGTCCTGTGTCAGAGATGACTAGGTGAAAATAATGAATTATGTGTTGACATGTGGCAGTTTTCCAGTGGGCCCAAGTTTATCAAATGTTTTAGTGGCTTAGATAAAAGACTTAGCAGGTCTGATAAATTTCTATGTGTTCGCTCATTCACAAAGTAAAACAATGATGCTGTAAAGGTTTTCGCGATTATGCGAATGTCTTGTCGCTAGATCACTAAAAAAACTGGCAGTTAGATAAAGTTCTTAGTGAACATGTGAAGTATGTTTAGTCGCTGATTCAACAAATATAAATCGCTAAAAAAATGAAGGGTTAAGTCAAAGATCTCGCAAATGATTGAATGAAGGTTTTTTGTATTCACAAAGTATAACCCAGAGTTATCATGAGACTCAGTGATTTAGCAAAGTTCTTTGTTCACTGAGTCATTTGACTTGACTATGGTTAAGAAGGGTATTAAGTGACTAAGATTTCCCTTTCAGTCACGCATTCACAAAGTAAAAAAGGTTAGGGTTTGTTGAAAACAGTGGGACTAGTTGCTATTTCATTATTGAGGTGTTGTGTTTTCATTGGCTGAACTGTAAGGTGATGAGGATTTGCAAGGTAGGCCTGAGTTTGAGATTCGACAGCTTTGATAAAGTGTTTGGCAGCCCAAAAAATTTCAAGAGTTTCGCTTGTTCACAAAATAAAATGGTGATGTGCTAAAAGGTTTGGAAATTTAGTGAAGGAGTGTCTGCACAATCGCTAAAAATTCTAGCGGTAACGTAAAGTGTCCCGCGAATGGGCGATTAACTTTTGTCACTTGTTTTCCAAGTTAAGCTGCAGTCAATGTTTTCTTTTTGTGAATGAGTGAGGTTAGTGGTTGTGTATTCTCCAAATGGTAACTAAGGTTAATGAGATATCTCGTGATCTCATGACAAAGGGAAAATGTAAACTAGGATTCCTGTAAAGGGTTAAGATGATGTCTAGTGACTCAACGAATGAAGGTTTTCTCGTGTTCACGAAATGAACCCAAGGGTCAAGGAAAGATTGTGAGATCTTGCTAATGCATTTTTTGCCAGTTCACTAGACCATATAGGGGTTAAGGGAAGAGACTTCACGACTTGGAGAGGGCCTTCAATCGCATGTTCGTCGAATTGCTTGAAGGTTAGAAGCTTGCTGGTATGTGAGTCCAAGCTGCCAGATGTCACTGATGTGCATATTTCCTATTGGCTGAGAGATAAATGATGGGGCCAGAGACTTTTCTAGGCTCGTTGACTACTTAAAAAAAATAATATATACCACCCGATCTACCGAGAATAAAATGCATCAATGATCATGGTTTAAACTTCAGTCGGTTACCATTCATATTTGAATTCAATTTTTCTTGCAGGGTTTTCACAAGGATCTGAATTAATCAGTTGCATAAAATAGAGCAGTGGCTGAGAATTAATTGCTCTAGGACATTTGCAATTGGAAAAAGATGTGAGTAGCATAAAATGTTGAAATTTTATTTGCTCCTAGTGATCTCATGCTAAGAAAATATCAAGGATAAAAATATCAAGATGGACTGCGAGGTATAAAATCAAATATGATGAAAGAGCCGAGGATAACATTGAAGACTCAAGGTGTAGGATGGTTCAGTAAAAAATATCTCACCTATTTAAGTAGCATATTTATTGTAAATCCTTAGGGGTAGTTGTAAGATGTTTTTTGTAAACTAGTGATCGAATGCTTGCTGCAATTCCTAGTATAAAGGGATTTTTTATGATCATTTGAAGGGAGAGAGAGAGTTTAGAGGGTTGACAAGATAGAATTTCTAAAACCCTAGCACTCTGTCAAGGATTATAAGCTTTGTATCAATTTGATCAAACAATAGAGAAGATATACAGTGTGCTGCTATTTATCATGCAAGCTTTGTTTTTCAGGGTGTACTAAATGCACATGGTGAAAGGTTATACTTAATATAAACTTTAGATCTTTTATCTCTCCTTTGTTTTATGCTCTGAATTTATAAATCTTTTCATAAGGTTTATGTGTATGTGTTGTTGCTTTGAGTTCCAACATAGGGTTAGATTAAATATTGCTCAAAGTGGGACATATGTTCATGGGATTCATATGAAGGATTACCATAAGTAGTAAAGAATTTTGATATTTGTGTTTATGTCTAAAGACTAGTTAGAGACACCATTGTATTCATTTTATTGTCTGACTCTATTGCCCAATGAACAAGGCACTGGCCTGTATTTTCCTATTTTTGTGTTGAGAGAATTGACTCAACCCTTGTAATCCCAAATCATTCAAATCATTACCAATCTTTTAAGTTTTAGTATATGCATATTGTGTCAAGATTGTATCCAAGTGATATAATTTAAGATTGTTGATTCCTTAAAGAGAGAATCAAGAGGTTATTCTTCCTTGAGGTTTACTCACAAAAAGAAGAATGAATATCATAACATCACTGTATTATGCTTGCAGATTCATAGTTTTCATTATCATTCTTTCCATTAAGATATTATAGACTCTTTGTAGAGAGATAATGAACTATTGAACCAATTCATTGGATTAGAAGCATAGCAGTGAAGACATAATCCACATATCACAAGCTTACTTGAAATATAGTAACTCAATTATAGGCAATACCCACCTGAGTACTGTGGAGCTCAAAGAAGAAGGAGGATCTTATCCAATCCTCATCAATTAGGCTTATCTTGCAAACTTAGGGCCCTTTGTCTCTAAAATATCAAGTCCATACTTTGCTAAGTTTGACCTTACAAGATTGAGACCTAACACATAGTTCATAGGGAGCCTTACTTGTACATTCTCTAATTTGGATTCTGTTTAATGTGTATATTGTTGTTCCAACAACCTTTCTCCAATGTATAGTAGATACATTTCCTTCAATCAGCATTGTCCTTGCAGCATCAAGTATAGTCCTATTTCTTCACTCTTCTATTCCATTCTATTGTGGAGTACTAGGAGTAGATTTATGTCTTTTTAGCCTATGCTCTTCACAATATGAATTAAATAGATCTGATGTGAATTCTCCACCTCTATTTGATCTTAAACACTTTATCTTTAGTCCTGACTCATTCTCAACTTTTTATTTAAACAACTTGAATTTATCAAATACTTTTGATTTCTCTTTTAAATAAGTAACCCACACCATTCTAGAAAAATCATCAACAAAGTGTATAAAATACCTTTCACCATAGTATGACTTTGTTCTTGTAGGCCCACATAGATCTGTATATATTAGATCTAACTTCCCTTTTGATGTAAGTGTTTTTCTTTTATGACTACTTCTAGTTTTCTTTCCCATGACACATTCTCTACATACAATGTTAGAAGGTTTCACAATCTTTGGTAGATCTCTTACTGCATTGACCATACTTGCCTTCACAATGTTATCAAAATTAACATGACAAAATATTCTATACCATAACCAACTGTCATCTACCTTTGTAACAAAACAAGAGGGTCCAAATGTGTTTAGTTCAAAGACATTACCTCTAGACCTTGAACTGGTAGCAATCAATTTTCCTTCCTTTCTTCTAATAAAGAATTTACCATTAACAAAACCTAACTGAAAATTTTTATCCATTAACTGTCCAACACTTAACAAGTTATGTTTCAGTCCTTCAACAAGTAGTACATTGTCTATATTAGTCTTTCCATCTAGAGTGATGGATCCTACTCCTATGATGGATTTTGGGAGATTGTCCCCAAACCTTACAACACCTCCATCATAATTTACTAATTTAACAAACTTGTTCTTGTCACCAGTCATGTGATGAGAACATCAACTGTCAATTATCCATTCAGTTTTCTTGTCAACATGAGACACTATGGCTTTTTCTTCATGAACTGGTTCATCTTTAATAGGAACAAATCCAATCTCTTCATTATCTAAATCCTCATCATCAAAGATTCCTTCACTACCATAATAACATTCTTTGTCTCTTCTAATTTTTGCATAATCAGGTTTGTACTTAGGAACTCTTGTAGGACATCTAGATGCAAAATGACCTATCTTATTGCATGAAAAACATTTCAAAGGTAATTTTCCTTCAAATTTTCCATTACCTCTTTTCTCTCTTCTAGAAATTAGTGCAACAAGTTCTTCCATCTTTTTTTCTTTTTCCATTATCTTCAACCACTCCTTGGCATACTCACCAAGATCTTCTCTTAGGTCTTCTTTTCTTGTGCTTGGAAGTGTAGAAAATTTCTTGTGTGTAGATGCCCTAAATGCGTATTCAACTTTAGGTGTAGCATCTCCTAATTTTGTAGCTTCAAAGGTAGTTAACTTTGCAATTAAAATCTCTCTACTAAAGTTTGGAGTCAGGGGTATAGTTTCTTCAATAGATATTGCCTTGAATTTGTAAGTAGGAGTTAGAGATCTGAGAATCTTTACAATGAATTCATCTTCATCATAAGCACCTCCATAATTTCTGATTCCAACTACAACTTCTATAACCCTTTGAACATAGGCTCTAATGCTTTCATCTTCATTCATTTTCAAATTTTCCATCTTTGTCTTCCAATTTTGTAATTTCACTTATTTAGTATACTTGTCTCCTTCATAAAGTGCCTCTAGTCTATTCCAAATTTCATGTGCTAAATCTAGATCTTTGATTTCAGTAAACTCACCCTCAGATAGTGCACTAATCAATGCTTCTCTTGCAACCATGTTTCATGAAAATAGATTATTTTCATCATTAGTGGCTGACCCCAGGTCATTCTCAGCCTTCATAGTTTCCTTCTTCTTTACAATCATCCAGTAGTCTATGCCCAAACATAGAAAATGTGTTCACATCTTGTTTTTCCAACTGTCAAAGTTTTTAGGATCAAACTTAGGACTATCCTTTCTATAGAATTCCATTTTCCAAGATCACCTCAAGTTGTTAAGCTTTCTCTCTTAGGACCACATGCTCTAATACTAATTGTTAGTAATAACAGTCCACAATACAACTGAGAGGGGGGTGAATCATTTGTATGATAGAATATTAAAATTTAAACTTTAAGCTCATCAATATCAAATCCAATGAACATAATGAATGCCAACACAATAACACAATATTTTGGTTATGGGGAAGCCCTATTAAAGGTAGAAACCCTGGTGGGAATTAGCACCCACTAATGATATACTGAGAGTATAGTAATCCTTGTTAGAAGATATAGCCCTATTAGGAGCTTATTGAAACATTACAGTACATAGTCCTTGTTAGAGGACAGACCCTATTAGGAGTCAAGAAAAAAAGAGGGATTACTACCCAAGGCTCACTACCCAAAGAAGGTTAAATCCACCTTCTGAACTCACTAGTTTGTAATAAGTGTATATGGAGAAATACACAATCTTTGAACTATTTGCCTACAATTGTCTTTGCTTGATCAATTCCAATGAAGTCCTCCAATAATCCTTTTCTCTACATACAATAGACACAAGTTTGCAACCTTCTTATATCACATATATCACATCCATGTCCCTTCCAAATAAAAGACCTTATATTTATACCTTATTACATTTTACCAAGATCAGGTTGGCCCATAAGGTTTTCCTAATTACAAATAATTACATAAGCCCTTTCTAAGATACACACGGTATCTAAATTTTTTTTTACAATGATTAGATTACTATAATTAAGGACTGACATCCTTGAATTATGCTTGCCAAACAAAACACACACTTCATTCCTGAGTCGGCTTCATAATAAGCCATCACTAGAGGTCACGCCATAGATGACATCACCAATCATTCCATACCTTGCACTAACCAATGAACATCCATCAGTACCTCTTCCATCATCCTTCAAGATTGCATACCTTGAATCCAATCCCTCTAAAATCTATACCAAAAACTCAGAGACAAACTTTGTCAATTTTTACTATCACAATCCAGTGACCAGTCTTTACCAAAATAATTGTATCTTCCTTAATATGCATCCATTAATGATGAAATCTTAGATATAAGATCAAAACATCCATTTGAACTCTCATCTAATTTTGCAACATCTGAAACATCCGTACACCCACCGTATACTGTGATTACTAGACTGGTTCCTTCATAGAAGAATATGTTGACATCAGTGACAAAACACAAATGACAATAGAATGAGTACCCATTCAATAATGTAGTGATTAAACATATTAAATTTCTTAATCACCACCCATGCATTAGAAATATCCAATAGTCAGATAGGCAGCTAACGCTAGAGCCCATTCATATTTTAGTGCTACAGGATGTCAGCCCTTCAAGGCTGAGAGCTAGACCAGGTTAGGGTCTAGTGAGATTACTATGATTAGGTAACAACATCATGGGAGGACATAGTGCACATGAGCCCACAATATCCCCATATTTTTTATGAACTCCAGGAGGAAGTTCATGCCTAGGGGGGAGGATGTGAGGCCTCACACTGTACCATCATTGCATAGCTAACTTTTCCACCTTATGATTCTCATGATGATACATTATTTTGACTTATTAGAATCTTTGGAGATGGATTTCATATTTTTGCATTATGAAATGATCTATTATTATGTGGATGATGATTTAGTACATATATCTATCCTCTGATTTATAGGCCTTGATATTGTTAGGAATAGTCCCAAGAGATAACTAAGAGGGGGGGTGAATTAGTTATCTACAAGTTTCAATTATTTATCCAATTAAGTATACCTAAACATAAAGCATAAACACAATGAAAGAAAACATGAACACAACACCAATAATTTGGTTACGGGGAAACCCAAATAGGTAAAAACCCTGGTGGGAATTAAAACCCACAAATATTCTATACTAGTGTTTTATGATCCTTGCTAGAAGATCCTTAACCCTGTTAGGAGTTGCTTTACAATATATTTAGTATAGTAGACTTGGTCAAGGGTTGGACCCTATTAGGAGTCTTTTATATTTAACCCTTTTAGGGGTGAGGATGCATTGTCCGAGAGCACACTGCTCAAAGGGGTGAAGGCTACAACCTTCAGTTTAATAGATACACACTATATCTAGATCTTGGTGAGCTACAATTTGACCAGCTATCTGGATCAGTTCCAATGTATAGAAAAAGTACTTTACTTGGTCACATAGACCTTCTTCTAATGGTTTAACACTTCATACACTCTGCTATGCTCTTTACAATCAACCATGAACCACACTTTAGCAATCACAAATGACTGTCTATAAATATCTTTCCTCTAAATGATATGCTCAAGTCAGCCTATTAGAACCACCTTGAAATAATATTAGAGAATCCATAAGAAACTTCAATAATAATTTAGTCATGTCTATTAAGCATGAACACATTTTGGGAGATGTCCAATAAGATAATTGTAGACACATGCTACACATTGTCAGCTCTACCAAAATAACTGGATCTTTCTCCTCAAGCTTAATTACCTCATGTGCTCTTAACAAAACATTAATAACTCTTCTCCAAGCTCTAATTTAAGGGAGCATACTGAAATGATAGGTGTAACTCCAGTACCAACAAAATCTCTATCAGCTCTTCTAGATAAATACAGGAAATATCAACAGGTGAATAGAGATTGCATAACTTCACGTCTACTGATCATCAAACTTTGTGTCCATGAATGTAAAATCACTAAAATGTCTCCATCACATGTCCAAATGTGCAAGGCTCCATCATAACTATACGGACAATCATTCACAGAACACTACCTGTTACTCTGTCAGGAACACTGCTAACACACACTGCTATATAGCTGTATGTACTAATAGTTAACCTCTGCACCCAAGATATCATGTTGATAACATGTCCAAGCTACATATACTTAAATCTTACTACATAAGTCTTCCATGCATGATACTTGCCATAAGTTCTCATCAATGACAAACATACAGTCAACACTGGTTTGCTAGAAAATCTTCAACAATCTCCCCCTTTGGCATTGATGGCAACATATGGAATGAAAAACACCACCAACCCAAATGAAAATTTATTTTATAACTTTCTCCATTTCCTCTTCAAAACTCCCCCAAAGATGAATCCTCCATCCGCTGCAATATTCTTCAATATTCTCCATTTCCTCAACTGAACTGCTTACATAACTAGATACTAGTCCCCCTTAGTATATTACTCCTTTTACTTATGTTTTTCATGACTCTATATATTACTCCCCCTTTGACATCAATGGAAAAGGGTGCCATTCATTTTAAGCATGGGTACTGCTCTTGAGGTAGAGTATTCAACCTTCCATCAATCCCTAAGGACCAATGCCTTTTCTTCTTTCTTCTAAGCAGAATCAGGGAAGGGAATTACTCCCATCTTCTCCCTGAGATACTCAAGAGTATCCTTTGGCAAAGGCTTTGTGAATATGTCTGCCAACTGATCTCTAGTACTCACATAGTCCAACTTAACTTCTTTCTCTACTAATTTCTCTCTTAGGAAATGATACTTGATCTCAATGTGTTTTTTCTTTGCATGCATCACATGGTTCTTTGAAATATTGATAGTGCTAGTGTTATCACAATGAATAACAATAGGATAATCAATCTGAATTGCAAAATCTTTTATCATTTTCTTGATCCAAACAATTTTATAACAATTTAGGGCTGCTGCAACATATTCAGCTTCTGCTGTTGACTGAGATAGAAAATTTTGTTTCTTGCTTGTCCAAGTGACAAGTCTATCACCAAGAAACACTGCTCCTCATGATGTACTCTTTCTATCATCAACACATCATGCCCAATCAACATCAATATACACATGAAGCTCAACATTTTCTAAATTAGGATACCATAGACCATAGTCTATAGTGCCTTGCAAGTATTTGAATATTCTCTTTACTGCCATGAGGTGACTTTGTTTAGGCTCTGCTGCAAATCTTCCAACTATGCCAACTACATTAGAAATATCAGGTCTAGTTTGAGTAAGGTATATGATTTTACCAATCGTAGACTTGTACAATATTGTATCTACTTTTGGCAAGTCATCTTCTTTTGTAATCTTGCATCCAATTATCATAGGTGTTCCTATTGGCTTGCAATCATCCATATTAAACTTCTTCAATATCTCTTTCACATATTTTGACTGATTAATGAATATACCTTTCTTTGTCTGTTGTACATTCAATCCTAAGAACTATTTTATAGGTCCAATCATGCTCATCTCAAATTCACTTTGCATCTCCTTATAAAATTCAGCACTAAGTTTGTCATTACCTCCAAAGATAATGTCATCAACAAATATAGCTACAAGTAGTAGTCCTTTAGATGTTTCTCTTATGAATAGATTACAATATGTTTCTCCTTTTGTGAATCCAATTTTAGTTAGATATCCATCAAGTCTCTCATACCATGCTCTAGGGGCTTGGTTAAGTCCATAGAGGGATTTCCTCAATCTGCATACCATATCAAGGCTTTCTCTTTGTGCATATCCTTTACATGCTAACCTTGCTTTGTTCTTTACTATTGTGCCATCTTCATTCATCTTATTTATGAATATCCATTTTGTTCCAATCACATTCTTATCACTAGGTCTAGCGACCAATTCCCAAGTATCATTTTTAATAATTTGATTTAGTCCTTCTTTCATAACATCATGTCAATCAGAATCATTACATGTATCTTCAACACTTAAAGGTTCAATTTGAGATAGTAAACATGCCTCTTCATTGTTTTCTTGATTCTTTGCTTTTGATCTTGTTGTGACTTTGCTGCTCTGATCTCCAATGATGTCATCCTTAGAATGATATCTAAAAGTAAACTTTGAAACTTTAGGTGATGTTGTCTCAACAGCCTTTGGAGTTTCTACTTCACTTGTCTCTGGGTCATTGAATAACATGTCAATGCTGTCAAACATCTCTTCAACAACTATCTCACTAGTAGAAGGTTTGGGTTCTTCTTCAATCATAGGTGAGTAATCATGATATCTTTCTTGAACCATAAATTTTTCATCAATCTTAACATGAGCACTTTCAATGATCTTTTTTAACCTTAAATTATAACATCTATAAGCTTTTCTTTTAGTAGAGTAACCAAGGAAAATAATTTTATCACTTCTTCCATCAAACTTACCTACTGCTTCATCCCTCTTGATGTAGCACTTGCTTCCAAAGATTCTAAAGTATTTTACTATGGGAACATTACCAAACCATAGCTCATATGTTTTTTTGTCCATGCAAGGCCTTAGTTGAATTCTATTGATGGTATAGACTACTGTATTGACTACATCTCTCTAATAGGTGTGTGTAACATTACCTTCAATCATGATAGTGTACGCTATATCAAGGATGATCCTATTCCTTCTCTATGCAATTCCATTTTTTTGAGGGGTTCTAGGTGCACTCAACTACCTCTTTATGCAATGTTATTCGTAGTACTGATAGAATCTATCAGAGGTGAATTCTCCTCCTCTATCTGATATCAAACATTTTTTCTTTAGTCCATATTCATTCTCAACCTTAGCTTTAAATATTTTTAACTTCTCAAAATATTCTGACTTATCTTTCAAAAATTCAACCCACATGATTCTAGTATAGGCATAAACAAACAAAATGAAATACCTTTCACCATAGTATGATCTTGTTTGAGTTGGACCACATAGGTCTGTATTAATCAGATCCAACTTGTTCTCTGTTGAATTTTGCTTTCTCCTAAATGAGTTTCTCACATGTTTTCCCATCACACATTCCCTACATTTAGTATCAACTAGATTTTCTATGCTAGGTAGTTCTCTTATTGCCTTTACATTTCTTATCTTTACTATGTTATCCAAATTGATATGACATAATCTTTTATGCCACAACCAGTTGTCATCAATTTTAGCAACAAAACAACTTACTTCTAAATTGAGTTGGAAAACATTACCTTTAGTCTTTGAACCTAATGCAATCATAACAACATCCTTGATGTTAATGATGCATTTGTTGTCTTTGAACTCCAACTGATAACCTTTTTCAAGTAACTAACCAAAAATAAGAAGCTTATGTTTCAAACAATCTACATAGAGAACATCATCAATATTGTTCTTTCCATCCAATGTGATAGCTTCTCTACCAATGATAGGTTTATGAGTGTTATCTCCAAATCTAACCATACCACCATTATATTTTTCTAGATGAACAAATCTATCTTTATCACCTATCATGTGATGTGAACAACCACTATCTATAATCCAGTCTATCCTTATATCAGCTTGTGAAATCAATGCTAGCTCTTGTTCCTTTTTCTCATCTTCATGAATAGCAATGAATCCAATTTCTTCTTTAGTTGAATCATCATTCGATACTCCATTTCTAGCATATTAACATTCCTTTGAGTATTTGGGCTTGTAGTCATTTTTGAACTTTCTAGTTCTTTTAGGACACTTAGATGCAAAGTGACCAATCTTATTACATGAAAAGAATTTGAATGGTAATTTACCTTCATATTTTCCTTTTCCTTTCTTTCATATTTTAACAATCATAGAAATTAAATCATCTAGAGTTTTATCTTCATCATCATCATCATCATCACAATTACCAGAAGTGTTTGTAGATTTCTTACCATGGAATGTTGCTTTGAAGGCTGTCTCATTTTTAGGTTCAGTCTTGAATCTTGAAATCTCAAAAGCTGAGATTTTTTTGATTAAGGTCTCTCTTTTGAAATTTGATGTAAGCTGTATAGTCTCATCAAGGATGTTGATCTTGTTTTCATATTCTAGAGTGAGAGTAGTCATCAATTTGTCCATAATGTCTTCCTCTGAGATCTATTTGCCATTGTTCTTGATTCTAGCAACTGCTTCATTGATCCTTTGATTGTAAGCTTTGATGTTTTCTTCAGGTAACATCTCTAATGCATTGTATCTTTTCTTCCATGTTTTTTTGGGCACATCCTTTGCTTATTTATCTCCTTCAAACATGTCTTCTAGGTGCTTCCATATCTTGTGGGTTGTGTCTACTTTCTTTATCTCTGAGAACTCACTATCAGAAAGGGTGCTGATAAGAGCTTCTTTGGGAATTGCATTCTAATGGAATAAATCCTTCTGCTTACCAGTAGCATCATCCTTTGCAAGATCTACTAGAGAAGGGATCTGAACTTCTTTGATAGCTACTTCAAAAACTTCAAAAGCAATGCACTGCAAATGTTTCGTCAGCTTGTTCTTCCAATCAAGATAATTCTCTCCATCAAACTTAGGACTATCTTTTCTAAAGAATTTCATCTAATCAACCTCAAGCTATTAAAATTTCTCTCTGAGGCACTACCTCTGATACAAATTTTTAGGAATAGTCCCAAGAGATAACTGAGAGGGGCAGGGGGGTGAATAACTTATCTACAAGTTTCAATTCTTTATCCAATTAAGTATACTTAAACATAAAGCATAAACACAATGAAAGAACACATGAACACAACACCAATATTTTGGTTACGGGGAAACCCAAATAGGTAAAAAACAAAGTGGGAATTGACACCCACAAATATTCTATACTAGTGTTTTATGATTCTTTCTAGAAGATCCTTAACCCTATTAGGAGTTTCTTTACAATATATTTAGTATAGTAGACCTGGTCAAGGGTTAGACCCTCTTAGGATTTTTTACAATTAACTCTATTAGGGGTGAGGATGCACTATCCAAGAGTACACTACTCAAAGGGGTGAAGGCTACAACCTCCTATTTAACAGATACACACTATATATGGATCTTGGTGAACTACGCTTTGACCTGTTGTCTAGATCAGTTCCAATGTATAACACAAGTACTATGATGGATCATGTAGTATGATCTAAAACATCGATGGAAAAAAGTCTACACAATCAAATCCAGAAACCGTCTTAGCATACATATGGATTGTGGAAATCTAATAGATCTAATATTTGATTATATTATTAATGTTGTATTTATTTTAATTTATGCTTATGTCTACTTGGTGTGCCATGTGTGTAGTGATGTGTTGTGAATTTATGTGGTGTTAATTGAGACTTGTGTATGTGAGTTGGAAAGGTCAAGTAGTTTGTTAGTTGGTTGTTATTTAGCTTTGATTCACCTTGTATAATTCCAAGGCTAGGTATCTTGGTTGTTGAGCCATTTGAGGGAATCTTATCTTAAATTTTTTTAGGCCAACCCTTAGTGCACTTTTGAGGGGTTAAATGTAGCCCTAGATGTTAGTTAGGGTTAAAATAAGATAACCCCATAGGTGAACTTTGGGCTGGGGGTCAAATTTTGACCAATAGGATGATTTTATCCGATTGTTACCTATCCTAAAAATGACTTTTTACAAAGTGATGAATTTGGGATATGTGTCATGACTTTTTCTTTTTCAATATTGAAATTCCATATTGTGGGTAAGAGAACCACTGGATAGTGTGTCCAATTATCTGAGGTTAGGTAAGATGTTAGGTAGGGTTATCCTTTTAGGCAGATGGAGAGGAATTTGGTAGGTTGATTGCCCACTCTTCAATTTTTGGAGGCTTCTAGTTGACTTAGCAAGTTTTTGGTGGACTTAGAAAAGGAAGGAAGGCTTGCAGATGTTACTCCTAAGTGCATTAATATTTTTCATTAGTATTCATCTATACATTCGATAAACAGATCAAGATAGTTCATTTGTTCATAACTATAGAGTAGTCACCGAGCATAGAAATTACCCAGTACAATAGTCACCAAGCACATAGGATTATCGCGCATCAGTATAATATGAAGGGAGTGACACAACATTTACTGAGTAATCCGAAGTTCACATAAAAGTTTGGAATGCACATAGTTCAAGGTGAACAACTTTTTATCAGCTAGAAAATAGTTTACCAAGATCAAGGTTAATATTTAATACAAATGTAATCATTTAATGACGAATGATTCCTATATAAAGATGATCTAGTTTAATCATTTGAGATATTGATCTTAGGTTTTCTAGGATAATGTCATAACCCTGATTACTTCAAATCATTTTGATATAAGTATTGTAAAGATGTCATTTAGAGAAGTATCACACATGAAGTAGTTTTCATTGGGAGACATCTGAAGATTTGAAAGGGTTATGTTGAAAAGATTTTGATAGAGTATTTGGTTTATTAGAAAAATTAAAAAAGACTACCAAGTACTTGAAAAGGACACATTAATCAAAACAAGGTGATTTCATTATTGTACTTAATAGATCTGTTGTCACCAATGTAAGTTTCCTTACAACTAGATCAAAATTCATTGTTACTCTCTAGCAATTATATCATACTCAGATCTCCTAATAGATTAGACTTAACAATCCTATGTAAAATTGCTGAACTGAGTGCCCACTTGAAGAGTGTTTATAAAATCATTTAACCAAGTAGCTCTAGCTGATATCTTTGTTACTCCTAATAGGTAAGATCACCAAAAGTGATAAATCTTTGTAGCCTTAACCAACAAATTTATTTAATACAATAGAAAATCTTTTTGGCTTCCATCCCCACAATAGTTTTTACCTTTTGACAAGGGTTTCTGCGATACCAAAATACATGTGTTATGTGTATGAAGTTTGATGTATGCTTATTTATTTAGATTAGAAGCATTTGTATTTCAGTTATATTAGTATATGTATGATGAATGTAAATGATATAGAAGGTTAATGAATTACATGTCTACAAGGATTTAGTAAAAAAAATTTAAGGTTACTGATTCACCCCTCCCCTCTCAGTAACTCACCTTTTTATAAGCCTAATAATTGGTATCAGAGCTAGTTCTCTTGTTTAGGAAGTTAAATCACTGAAGATGAAAAATATTAAGGATGGAAAGGTATAATCTTGATAAGACTATTAAAAATCAGAGATTGGAGATGCAAATTCTTATGGAAAAATTTAAGGAAGCCAAAGAAAAACTAAGGGATATACTGATCAAAAGGAAGGAATTGGCATTTCAACACAATGAGACTAATTATCAGGAAGAAGAGATAGAGGAACTATTTGAAGGATCTAGAACTGGAAGCTTATATAACATGTATGAAGGAACCATATCATATATATTTGAAGAGAATCAAAACCTTAACAAACAAGTAAAAGCACTACAAATTAGAAAAGAAACTCAAATTGTAAGAATGATTAATGTCATGAACAATGCAAGACAAGTTGAAGAAGAAATGAATTTGGCTATTGAAGATATAGGACAAATAATTGAAAAGATGGAATAAATGAAATCTATGATACTAAGGATTATTAAGCATCATTTTGAAATTTCCAATCAGATGGTTATCATGAGTCAGGAATTCAACTAAGTGAACAATGAGATTACTAGAAAATTAGAATATATTGGTGAATAAAGAGAATAAAATGAAAGACAAAAGAATGAAGTGAAGATTAAAAAACAACATAATGAGATGAATAAGAAAACTAAAGAAAGTACTAAAAGGATGGATTAATTTCTAAATAGTTAAAGAAGACTTGACATCACTATTGCTTTAAGTTACACCAAGAAGGTAGAGTCATCAAAACTAGCTGAATGAAATAATTACTAAGAAAATCCAAGGCCAAAGAAGATCTCATGCTACCACTATGGTAAACTAGGTCATACATCAAATGTTTGTTGAAGTAAAGAAAAAGATATTCCTAAATCTACTCCTAAATTTGATGGTTGTTTTTATAATTGCAATAAGTATGTACATCAAGCACATGAGTCTAGATAAAAGATGAATAAGCCACCTAAGAGACATCACATGGAATAGAACCATCACACTTGCAACATGCATGGATACATATCACAAGAATGTAGGACAAAGATGAAACAAGTCTAGAAATTGAAAGGACAAAAAAAGACATATCAACTAAGAAGATACAGTAATGCATATACTTGGGATTACAACACTTGGGTTAATTGTACATCATGTGGTAGATATAGTCATATAGAAACAAATTGCCTGAGAATGGACTGGAGAGGAAGATCTTGAATCTAAACAAATTCTAGAATGCCATTTTTGCACTTTTATAAGGTCAGTCATTTAAGAAGAGAGTACAAAGAGCGAGCACCAAAACTGAGTATTGATGCAAGTGAGAATACATTTGAAAGAATCATGAGGATAAGGAACCAAATGTGGAGAAGAGAAACATATGAAAATTTTGGAATAAGCACAATATTATGTGACACCTCATCCATTGGATTAGGTAATCTCACCACCTCCACCTAAGAAAAGTCAAGTAAATTTTATCAAACTCAATTTCAATCGGTTGTATCTTACAAGAGCTCATATATCTATTGAATCAATACCAAATCATCATGAATTAAGATTCACTAGGGTGTTATATGTTATTAATTTGGAATGAGAAAAGTTAGTTAAGCTAGACAGAGTAAAAAAATTTCCAGTTGGTGAAAGTGTTAGAGATAATCAAGTTTCATAGTCAACTAAGCATTGATAGTGTTCACCAAGCTGAAGTATCTTTGATTTAACCTAGTGATTTTACTTTTGATTGAGTATTAGCTAGAAAATTATTTAATGAACCTCATGTAAGCCGATCAAGGTTTTTGGCTATAAATACACAAGAGATGAAGTCATTTCTTCACATAGCTAAATAGAGAAAACTAGAACAATTTAAGCAAGATTTGGTCGAACCGAATCTGATCCATTCACAATGATTTGAGCACATCACGAGAAGTGTGTGACCATTTCAAGTAGGTTTATAGAGAAATGATCCTTCTACACAAAGTTTGAGTGAAGCCCAAATTTACAGTCATGATGGCATTGTCCTCATGATCTATTCAATCTAAGGAAGAGAAAGGGAAAAGGGTAGCATTGATCAAGAAAGCGACATACACTGAGCCTATTTATAAACTTAATCTAGAATTTACTGCACAACTTGACAAAAAAGGAATATTTTGTTTGATTCTACCTAGGGTTCTATTGGTAAAAGACATCAAATCTTACATTCATTGTAAAATCTCATAGATTGGCGACTTTGAGTTCTAGGCCACTTATCAAAAATATTTCACTGATGGAAAACTCAAGGAAATGCACAAACACTTGGAGGTAAAAGATTTAACCTATTGGAATGGAGAGATAGGGTATTGAGAGGGGAGGGGTGAATCAGTGCCCTCTAAAATGTTAACTCCAAAAACTCAATTAGCAAACAGTAGTAAACTCATCTATCAAATGAATCCATTGTATTAATCATTGATTCAGTAAACTTGTAAATGTAAATTGCATGAAATAAAACAATAAATCAATCACATAAAAAAAGTATTTTGGTTACACATAAACCCTTTTTAGAAGGTAAAAACTACGGTGGGGATGACACCCACAAATTCTTCACTGCTAGAGATAATAAAGTTTGTCAGTTAAGGCTACAAGTTATGATCACTTCTAGTGATCTTACCCTATTAGGAGTAACAATTAGATCAGCTAGATCTACCTAGTTAAAGGATTTTAACATCACTACTTGAGTGTGTACTCAAGTAAGAGATTTACAAAAGATTGTTAGGTCTACTTTGTTAAGATATTTTTTTCTAACTCTATTACAATTATTAGAGAATAACAAGATGTATTTATAATTGAAAAACTAACCTTGTTTGAAATAGATCTATGAAGCATTGAATAAATATCACCTTGATTATTCAAATCATGTCTCTGAACTGCTTGGTAGCCTTATCTAGTTTTGTCTAATCTGAATATCTCTGTATTCTTCTCTTCCTTGTCTGATAACTAATGTCTTGAAGTTGGTTTCTTTCTTCAAGATCTCCTTCACTTGTTATGTCAAAATGACATGAATTACAATTATATAGAATACAACAATGACCACCTAACAAAATTAGGTTACAATCTCTTAGGAAAAACCCTAAGATCTAGGATATACAAAATTAACCAAGATTTAGCAACTACATAGAGATCATCATCACAATTAATGATTACATCTACAATAAATGATCCTTGATCTTGGTAAAAAATTTATGATTCTTTTTTAACCGTCTACATAGGTAGATGTGCCAAAATTGATAACTATGTCATATTCTGAATGCTCGGCAAACACTATCAATATTGCTCAGTAGTTACACAGGTGCTCGGTGTCCAGTATGCTCGGTATTTACAGATGCTTGGTATTGGTATACACTAATTCTCAGTAAAAATACTCTAGTACTTGGTTAGAAATAATATCTTTTTGTTCTCGATACTACCTTGAGATAACTCAGTGTGAAGGCTTGTGTAGTTAACCGACTAGCATGAATAGCTTGTAGTACTTCTTTTTACCAACTAGATAGCATAGATAATCAACTAATCATCTTTGGTACTAATGACAATCCTTAATGCTCAAATAGAGATAACAATCTCCCCCTTTGGCATTAAAATCAAAACTTTGAATGTATGTAGACCTGATGTCTCAAAAAAATTGTTCTTACTTCACCATATATACATCGATACCTTAACTTAACAAAATTTCAAAACTTATCCCCCTCAGTGCATGCTCCTAGTAGTATGTAGTGTGTGTGTGTGAATTTTCTACCTAGCTGTAGACACAACACTTCAATAAAACATTAGAGGTTAGCAAAAATTGAAATTTGCAAGTAATTGAAACTATGCTAACCAGGCAATTTACTGCCTTCTAGTAGGTGTGAGTATGATGTTCTCAGATCGGAATCGAGATCAATGACCTTGATGACACCTAAGTGAAGGATTTTAATGCAAAATCTAGATATGGAACGAATGCAAATTAAGCTATATTTTTGTATTTTATATGCAATTATGAATGAAAAACTGATATGAATCTATGCTACATGAAAACTAATATGCTATGAATTGATCTAACAATGATATTCTAAATGATATGAATGCAAATTATGAATGAAAATCTCACAATAGCTTGGATTCGTAAAGATGATTCTTCAATCTCCAATTCGAAAACATGATGATGCAATTTCATGGATCTCAAATGAAGAGCGGAAGCCTTAATTTTATAGAAATCCAGGGCTTTGGAGGTGCATGAGAAAAGCCATAAATCACTCTTGATAAACTCAAGTTTTTTTTTGAGTTATCAGGAATAAAAGATAATTAACTCATAAAAATCATGCAAAAGCAGGGTTTAATTCAAAATAGAGTTTAGATCAAATTCCAACTCATCATCAGATGTTGAGTTTAAATTTAAAATTGATTGTTAATTTCTAGTAGCCTGCTTTTCTGATTATGCATGATTTAATATGAATTAATTTAAAATAAAGTGATTTATTCTCAACTTAACTAATTTTAAAATTAAAACAATTGATTTATGGGTTAATCAATTATTAAATCAAACTTTTATTCAAAAATAATATCATTAAATATGACAACTTGCTTTAATCAATCAAATAAGAATTTAATCAATTAATGATAGGGATTTTGATTTATTGTCAAATTTAAATAATAATAATTAAGAATAAATGTAATTAAATTCAATTAAATAATTAAGTGGCAGAATTAAATCAATTAATTAAATATTCAAAATATTCAATTAATCAACTTTAGGATAAATAGGATTTATTGCCAAATAATCATTAAATTAAGGATAATTAGGATAAAATAGGAATATTTCAAGGAATATTCTCTGATGCAAAATTAAGATAAAATTAATTAGGATTTTGATGATGTTCAGATGTGCCTTAGATTAGGACTTTGATGTCAATTTTGTTCGATTTGTAGATGTAGGAGGTGAATGAACCTATAGCCCATTTTTGGGGTATTACATTTTGCCCCTCTTTGAATTACTATGCAAAGCGTAATGGTTCAAAGACAGTCTGTGTATGATATGAAACTGATTTGAAAGATTAACCGATTCCAAGATAGAAACCAATTGGAAGATATGATGCTAGGTCCTGAATGACCAAAGATAATGTTCACTATAACAGTGATGAACCAATGAAGCAAAAGTGTCAAAACACTTGATCCTAAACCTCCAGACTTGATTGTCCTTGTATTGAATCACATGATTGATCAACTTGAGATTTTGGTTCTTCTTTTTAGAGGCATGCAAGTATGGCTTCATCCTCTTCAAATTCTTGTTTAGGAACTTGCTCTGCAACAAATTTCCCTTTATATGCCTCAAGAGGTTCTTTAGGTTCTGGTTTAGATTGTTTGAGAGTTTTCCCATAAGACTTAGGTGAGATAGGGAGAGACGTCAAAGATAGGACTGGCTCTATAGTATATTCTCCCATACCTTTTTCTTTGATTATGACCTCTTTAGAAATGTCTTCCATCCTGGAGGTTGAAGCAATATCTATTGTTTAGTAGAAGACTCTCTGTTATTAGGAACAAGTTTGTCAGTGCTTTCTTTCAATGTATTGCAAATAGTGGATATGTCAGCTGGGATAGTCGCCTCTACTCCTTCATAAGGAAATTTTAAACATTGATGGTATGTAGAAGGAATAGCTTTCATTTCATGTATCTAGGGTCTCCCTAGAAGAATATTGTAAGCCAATGGTATATCAAGAACTTGACATGTAGTATCTCTGATGACAGGACCTATTCTGATAGGCAAGATAATTGTTCCTTTGGAAGATCTTTCTTCTTCATCATATGCCTTGATAGTTATTTTCTTTCTAGGATCAATAGCCATTTTTGAAAATCCCAATTATGTGATCAAGCTGTAAGAACAAATATTTAGACTAGCGCCCCCATCTATCAACACACGTTTGGCTCTACAGTTCTGGATCAAGACTTCTATATGCAAAGGCTAGTTATGTGGGTCACTCAAGGAGTTATCACCTTCATTTGAAAAGGATATATACTGTGGAGATGTAATATGACCAACCATAGTCTGGAACCTATCTCAATCAAGGTTATCAGGAACATTGGATCCGAGCAAAGCTTTGTCTAGAATGGCTCTATGAGCTAGAGATATCTAAAGAAACTCAAACATTGATAATTTTGCATTAGTATGCTGGAGTTGTTGAACAATACTATATGAAGTAGGCCTTGTTTCTTTAGGATTTGAAGATTTTGATGCAACCTTTTGTTTAGAAATGGAAGGCAAATTGAAAGGCACCTTAGGGACATTTGATTGATCTGGGATTTGTCCTTGGAGATGTGCCTAAGCTTGTGATCGATTAACTACATTAGCTGATTGATTTTCTCTATCTCTTCTTGTAATTGTGATGACATTGCAACGCTGAGATAGACTTGGTTCAACCATATTGATAATAGCATTATTTCCAAAATAAGCATAATTGACCTTAGCACCTACATTAGGTTGAGAAGATGAATCTCCTTGGCCATGTTTTGGAAATGGTTCTATGAATATGGTATGATCATTATTGCTTTTATGATTATCAATTGTGATGTCTCCATTATCAATCAGGTCTTGAATAGTATGCTTCAAGTGCAAGTAGTTATTAGTTTTATGATCCTTGCCACAATGGAAGTCACAGAATTCATTCTCCCTCCACTATTTTGGTTTAGGGTCGAGATCAGATTGTTGGATCTCAGGAAGAGAGATGATGTTATTAGCCAAAAAGGTTTTCATAGCTGATTCCAAAGATTCTCCAAGAGGAGTGAACTTCCATTTATTATTAGCGGACCAAGATTTATATGTTGTTGGCTTTTGGGATGGTTTAGATGCCTTTTGTTCAAAATCTTTGATGGCTTGGGTACTGATAGTTAGATTGAAAGTAGGCACCTTAGATGGGGCATGGATATTATCAACAATGCCATCTGTGATGATGCCCTTATTCTTATTCCAGTTTTTGTTCTTGTCTTTAGAACTAGATTCATACTTGTCCTTTTGAAGTGTGATGTCTCATTTTTTTACAAGTACTTTTTCAATTTTCATTGCATTGTCTACCATCTTATCAAAAGATGTATGATTTTGCATTTGTAAAGGGTAGTTGATTTTTGGAACAAGGTTATTGATGAAGATTTCCATTTTCTCAGTTTCTGGAATAGGCCTAGCATATAGAGAGAATTTCTTCCTCCATCTTTTGAGAAATTTCAAGAATAGTTCTCTTGGATGCTATTTCATATTAGAGATGTCGATCATGGTGACTAGATGCTGGATGTTGTAGGAGTATTGTTGATAGAACAATTTGATCAACTCCTCAAAGGTTTTGATAGTAGGAGGCATTCTAGAGAACCAATGAATGGCTGCTCCTCCCAAAGATCAAGGAAAGAGATGCATCAAATAGGTGGGTTCGTGCATGAACTCTATAGATTGGGTACATAATTCTCTAACATGATCTTGAGGGTCAGAGTTTCCAACATACTTATCATATTTTGACATTTCCACTTTCTTAGGGAATGGTGGCATGTACAAGTCTTTGTCAAATGGAAAAGGACATAGAGCCTCCATGGAGAACTCTTTGGGTTCCTTTTCTTTCTCAAGTTTATTAAGTTTAACTTGCATGGCATGCATCTATTTTATCATAACCATCATTGGAGTTTCTTCCTCATGTGTAATGATATTTTTGACATTAAAGTTAGGAGGAAGTTTAGCTCCTTGATGAGCTAACTCTAGAAAGTATGTTTCTCTATCTTCCTTCAAGAAATGCCTCATCATTTTCTTGAATTCATCATCATTTTGATAGCAAGCAATTTCAGAAGGTGTAGGTTCTTGATCCCCACCATGTTTAGAATGATCTCCTTGAGAGCCATGGTTTGTCCATGCTTGAGACATGGTAAGAGTTTTATGACTCCCTAGAATAGATTGAGGTGGAGTTTGTTGATGACCTTCGTGAGTTGATGGAGGGGGTATGTAACCAGATTTCAATCAAAAATTGCCAAGACCATCATCTTCATAAAGACCAGAATTGTAGAGCTACTCAAGAGTTGGGCCATAGATAGTAGTCAAAGGTAGGGTATGAGATGTTTCCCTTGATTTCTTGTGTGAGGTAGCTTGAGTTTCCACCATTATCCTTGGGTGAAGCAAAAGAATGAGATGAAGAAAACTGAAGAATGATTTGATTCAAGAAGATCAGATGACTCAACCTTGTGAAGGTTATGATTGATTGAAGAATTGATTTGACTTAGATGAAGGATACTATGCCTTGGATGTATGGGTAGATGCCCAAAAGATAGAGGACATGAGTTCACAACACTTAGTCTATTTTGAAGATTGATTGAAGATTGATAGTTATGACAAGGTTTTGACACACGATGAAAAAGACTCAAATTGATAAAATAGAAGGCTAAATTAGATTCAAGAGGCCACTTTGGGAAAATAATCATATTCTTTCTAGTTTTTTCTCTGTTCCTAACATAGTGATTTGTTTGACAGATTCTGGAAATAGGCTGTAAAAGCTAAGTCTCTGACAGTTTTTGACCACTTTCTGGCAAATTTTCAAATTTTCTCAAATGACTTTCTGTAGAATCATATGACACTAGGTACCTAAGCATACAAAAATTGACAAACTTGTACAACAATTGCAAAACTCGCATGACAGTTGATAGCAGGATTTGGCTTTTTTGAATTGACTGGTAGAAAGACTCGTACGACACTACACCTAATACCATATGACACTAGGGTAGTTATGAAATGACAATTGGAAAAACTTGTATGACTTTCTGACTATGTGGGACAACTTTTGACTCCAGAAAGGTATTTTACTTCAAATTTTGGAAATTTTTTATTTTCAATTTCAGATTGTTTACAAAATTGTCTATCCAGATTTGGAGATTGTATTGGATCAATTCATTCTTAGTAACCAGATAGATAAATAGGCATACAAAACAACAAGCAAGTGATTTCAAACATGCCTAAAAATAATGAATAGGAGACAAAGAAACCCTATGCAGGAACAATCAAGTGATTGAATGCGCTAATCCTTAAGAGTGCTAATTGTGTATGTTCCAAATAGTTTTTCAATAATGTACATATTCCTAAAAATGAAAATTTGGCCTCACTAGGGTTATTAGTAATGGTTTGACACTACAACTTTTATGATCCAAGAGGGTGAAATCCAATCCCAATGCACCAGGGTTTTGACATAGTCCAAGAATTTAATCAATCAGGAGCTGCTAGGGAGATCTGACAGCCCAACAAGAGACCAAACCTATGAAGATTTCTTTCAGAAGGACATTTATATAGCTGTTGTCACTACCATGGTGAAAATGGCTATTATCGCTTGAGGTTGTATTAATGTGGTTGACCCAATTAACAGAATGTCCACTATAGTTAACTCTCTCTAAAGGTGACACAAAAAGATACCACATGGAGACTAGTTCCAGAGTCAAGGATCTGAGTTTCTGATACTACCCAAAAAGGGAGTAGAGCATAGTCCTCTAGCCTTTTCACTTTTAACCAAAACAAAGTAGACAAATTAATCTGACATGCTAAGACTAAGATTATCTCACAAAGATCTATGATGTCAACTGCTCGTGATCTATCAACCTCTCCAGAGAGAGAATGTATCAATCAAAAGTTGAAGACATGCAAATCTAGTAGAACGTGAGACTCTCTCAGTATCCTCCCTACCTACAAGGATTCCTTCATTGAGAAGAGTTTTTCTGGAAACCCACTCTCTCAAGAACCATGAATAGTGTTCATAGGGCCTATTTACTATGTGTAACAAAGATGCTGAAGAGCAAATCTATGTTCATTTTTATAGCCCAAAATGAAGTCTGTGATATGAAAGTGATTAAAGGTCACACAAGCCAAACACATGAGATTTTCATTTTAATCCAAATTGAAATGTTATCAACTGAGAAGATTACTTGAATTCCTTGCAACGTGATTAGTAGATTATTACCTATTTTTAGCAATTCTTACGCTTTTCCCAATCAAAATTAGTAGAAAACCAATCAGAAATAAAGAATTTCAATTGTTAGGGTTAGCTGTCAGTCCAAATATAGAAATCAAATCTGGAAAACTACCTAAAAAAGTGAAATGACAATTGAAACTTGGCACCAAAACTTGTACGATAGTGGGTTACCTTCCAGACGACAATCTGGAAACTAGTACGACACTAGTTGTCTGATCATATGATAGTTGAGCTTCCGAATGATAGTGGGTTTCTACTGGCATGATCCTTGATCAAATAAAATATTGTACGATAGTGGGTACAGTTTGGTATGAGTTTCTGAAAAAACTCATACGAAAATTGTATAGACAAGAATTAAAAACTGCAGCTTGGAATAGAAAATGACAAGAAGATGATAGAAGTTGATAGAGATTGAATGCAAACCATTTCACGGCCCAACGGTGGGCACCAAAAATGTGTGTGTGAATTTTGTACCTAGCTGTAGAGACAACACTTCAGTAAAACATTAGAGGTTAGCAAAAACTAAAATCTACATGTAATTGAAACTATGCTAACCAGGTGATTTACTGCCTTCTAGTAGGTGCAAGTATGATGTTCTCAAATTGGAATCAAGATCAGTGACCTTCATGACACCTAAATGAAGGATTTTACTGCAAAATATAGATATGGAATGAATGCAAATTAAGCTATATTTTTGTATTTTCTATGCAATTATGAATGAAAAACTTATATGAATCTATGCTAGATGAAAACTGATATGCTATGAATTGATCTAACAATGATATTCTAAATGATATAAATGCAAATTATCAATGAAAATCTCACAACAACTTGGATTTGTAAAGATGATTCTTCAATCAATAATTTGACAACATGAGGATGCAATTTTGTGGATCTCAAATGAAGAGCTGAAGCCTTGATTTTATAGAAATCCGGGGCTTTGGAGGTGCATGAGAAAAGCCATAAATCACAATTGATAAACTTAGGTTGTTTTTTGAGTTATCAGGAATAAAAGATAATTAACAAACAAAAATCATGCAAAAGCAGGGTTTAATTCAAAATAGAGTTTAGATCAAATTCCAACTCATCATCAGATGTTGAGTTTAAATTTAAAACTGATTGTTAATTTCTAGTTGCCTACTTTTCTGATTGTGCATGATTTAATATGAATTAATTTAAAAATAAAGTGATTTATTCTCAACCTAACTGATTTTAAAATTAAAACAATTGATTTATGGGTTAATCAATTATTAAATCAAACTTTTATTCAAAAATAATATCATTGAATATGACAACTTGCTTTAATCAATTAAATAAGAATTTAATCAATTAATGATAGGGATTTTGATTTATTGTCAAATTTAAATAATAATAATTAACAATAAATGTAATTAAATTCAATTAAATAATTAAGTGGCAGAATTAAATCAATTAATTAAATATTCAAAATATTCAATTAATCAACTTTAGGATAAATAGGATTCATCGCCAAATAATCATAAATTAAAGATAATTAGGATAAAATAGGAATATTTCAAGGAATATTCTCTGATGCAGAATTAAGATAAAATCAATTAGGATTTCGATGATGTTCAAATGTGCCTTAGGTTAGGACTTTGATGTCGATTTCATTCAATTTGTAGATGTAGGAGGTTAATGAACCTATAGCCCATTTTTGGGGTATTACATGTAGTACATTTAACATTTATTTACATAATTTGGCATATACATTAGTTTTCCCCCTTTTTGGTATTAATGCCAAATAGAAGAAAACAAATATCCATTTCATACTCTTCAACCAATTTATTGGGAATTATACTCTAAGAATTCAATCTAACCTTAAATTGTTCAAATTGTTTCCCAAGTCATTAATCATATCTGATATTTGCACTATGACTAGCTTGTCAGTTGAACACTCTACATTACCGACTGAAGAGAAAAATTGTGGTACATAGAAGAATATGAAAACTAGAAGTGACCCAAACTTATAAGTATTTGATTTTTCTGACTAGATAGTCTTCATATTTTCTTCAATCCACCTCAGAAGAAGTTCGGAGAGGTCTAACTGGAAACTCTTCTTTACCATTTTGTATGCAATGTCAATGACTCCACATGGCACACTGTTCAGTTTGCTTGACTGATAAATCTTATAACCAATGACATGAGCTACAAATGTGACCTCTAGATCCTAAATTCAACTAATTTTTAGTGCTCGGCCATCCTAGACTGCACTGGTATTCTTCTAAATAACAACCCTAGAAGCACTGTGGAATGCCTTGGTCTTGGTAGTTGTTGGGTACCCTATAACTCTATGAATCATATTCTTTGTTACTTTAACTAGTTCATCTAACCAAAATTTCCTATCATGAAACTAACTTAACAAAATCCTTATCCATTCATTTTTAAAGTTCTTCAAGAAATTTAGGGCAATTGTCAGACTAGTTATTTCAACCTGTTTATATTCCGGTTTAAGTTTTCCATCTTCACTGCAAAGCTTCTGGTAAATTGCTCATATCTCAAAGTCTCATATTTCTCCTATTTTTCAATGGATGTACAATCTAACATCTTTAAATAACAAAACCCTAGGGGGTATGCTTGAAAAATCTCCCATTGAATCAATCTTCACTACAACTTTAGGATGAATTTTATATCAGGGTTCATCATAGTTAGCTGACATAATTAAGTTCACTTCCTCCTCTACTAGTCTAGATTTTCTTACCTTGGATGTGGATGCCATTTTAATCAACTTAGGGTTTTGATAAATACTCTGAATGAGCTCAGTAGTAACCGTACTTACTCAAAAATGATAAAGAACATGCTCGGTTGGATTTGAAACTGTCTTGAATATTTTTGAAACTCTTTCCTTGAAATTTCTCTCTGGAAAATTTTTCTCTTTGAAATCACTTTGTGAAGAATAAACTGAGTCTTTCATCTATTTAAAGCCTTTTCCAAATTCCCACTTAAAATGCTTGACCTACTTCTAGTTCAATGACAACTGCCAACTTGGTGATTACTGCAAAACTTCAACACGGTTAACACATAAATTTCTACTCAGTTGATACTGATACTCAGTTAACCTTACATAATAGTCACCGATAGGTAACTCTTTACTCAATCTTACATATACCATCTATATGACTTTGTTAGGTCAAAACTTATAAAACATAATGCATCTTATTTCATGCAGATTTGTTACTGACACAATAAAAGCTAGATATACTAGATACCTTAGTTGCCACCAAGGACTTACGTATTTCATAGGATGCACTAGATCAAGTTGAGATCTAAATTGTAGATAACAAAGCATTAGATGTACTCATTGAGGACATCACAAATGGTGATCCTAATGACCAAGATGATGACAAGGATGTGAACATTTCTAGAGACACAAAACAAGAAGAAGATACTTTTACCGAGCCTGTAATCACATCATTATCGAGCGAACTTCCTATCTTGATGGAAGAAATTGAAATTATAACCAAGGAACAACCCAAAGGCTCAAACCCTGGGAAACTATTGAATACATCAGGGGAAGAAGGAGTTGGTACACTAATAGAAACAAATGAGCCTAAGGTAAAAGAGGAAAAAGAAGTAGATACAAAGGGCCAAGATGACCCCAAAGGAACTGAGGAAATCCCACTAGACACAACATCATAGGCTCCATCTCAGTCAACTGAAACTCAAGTAACTAAGGAGTAGAAAAAGAAGGATACCATGTCAACCAGGCAAGTTACACAAAATGTTGTGGAGAAGGAAATATTTATGTTTCTGAAGAGACCTCAAGAGCTAGAGAAGAAGAAGAAGAAGAAGAAACAAGGAAAAGGGCTAGTCACACCAGATGAAATTATAGTTATATTTGATTGTGACCCAAGGACCCTAGAGTCTAAAGAACTCAAAAAATATGGGGAATTATGTACAAGAAAAGCAGCACAAGAAAAGTTGAAGAGGGAATGCAAGAGCACAGAGATATTAGAAAATGTAAGAGACATCTTACAACAGGTCATACCTAATGTACAAGTTAATGAGGACACACCTATAATGGACCAAATTGCTACACTTGCAGAATAAATCAATGCCCCTAGCATTGAAGCTTAGAAAAGAATTGAAGAAAGGGTAGAATCAAAGATACAACACAAACTTGTAGAGAAAATCAATCAGGAAGTGGAAATAAACAAACTAAAATTATCTGAGGTAATAACTAACATACAATCTATTACTTAGTTAATTAGTCAAATATTGATTAAGCTTTGCATTTTGGAGACCTTCACTGCTCAAATTAGTAAGAATATTAACAATATGGATACTAAAAGCCAAGCCAGTCCACAAGCAGCCTTAACCGATCTAGATGGTTTTCCTAAGCATATATTGAAAGTTCAAGAACTTAGGTGGTTAAGAGAAGATCTAAGAAAGAAGGAAAAAAGGAAAAGTTTCCAAGTCACCGAGCTACAAATAGAGTTCCTTCCGTATTTGAAAATTTTTGAGAAACACATTTTCAAAGCACAAACACTTGCTGCAACACCAAAAATTTATATATTGGAAAATATCTTTGACATGAATGCACAAGTTGGTCTTGAGCATATTTCTCTAACCAACTTGAAAGAGAAATGGGAAAACCCCTTAGATTCTTTGAAGAAAACCCATCAACATATTTTTGATAAACTGTAAGTACACACTTTTGTATTTGGCATTAATATCAAAAAGGGGGAAAACTAATTTATATGCCAAATTATGTAAGTAAATGTTAAATGTGCTACATACTACTGGGAGCATGCACCAAGGGGGAGAAACTTTTAAATTTTGTTAATTTAAGGTATCTATGTATATATGGTGAAGTAAGAACAATTGATGAAGTTTCCGAGGATATAGTTGAGCATGGTGAACTCATTGATCTTGAAATTAATCATTTTGAGCAAATGTCAACCGAAGATCAAGACAAAATAGAAGAGGCAATCATCTTGATGATGATTCAATTCAAAAGAGTTCCACTTGAATTTGCCAAATGTTTTCCTAAGGCATTAGAGGAAAGAATAATTTAGAAATGGTGTTATGCCTTTGACACCGAGAAGAAAATGAGGGAACAATCCCTATTTACGGTAATTCCTAATTTGTCAATTGCTAAAATTAAGGAATATATGACAACATATTCAAGGAGATTCATAGTAAAGAACATGTAAATCCATATAGTAGATGAAAATATAGTAGATATAGATGACTCTGGTTGACTCATCTAGACCTCAATAGTTGAAACCCAAAATCAAGTAGAAATGATGGCATTTTCCAAGTCATCTAAGAAGAGACTAAAACCAAAAGTTAAAGGAATTCATATTGTAGATGAAGACTTGGTGCTGACATAAGACAAGGTAGATATAATGGATACCTCAATTCCCATTCTCAAGTATTTGTTCTTTTGGTACTTGGTTTCTACAATCCTTGCTTAGGTGACTGACTTTGTGATAATGTAAGCATGCCATACCAGTTCCTATCCAGCTTTGTGTTTTTCCAGCCTATCTGATCCTCATACAATTTTCTGTAATATGTCCAGACCTTCCACATAATGTACAGTTAACCCATGTGTTTTAATGCCATATGTAAGCATTACCTTGTCTCTTCGGTTGATAAGGTTTGTTCTTCTATTTTGGTATCCAGACTTGCTTCATTTTTTCTCTACTCTTGTGAGGTGTGTCCATGCTTATTGCATGTGTAACATAATTTATCCATGTGATATTTTTTAGAAGTCTTAATCAACTTAGCTCTACACTCATATGCTTGGTGTCCAAATATACCACAATGATAACAATAACCATTAAACTTAGGAGTGACTTTAGGTTTACCTTGTTCTTTACTTCTGCAAACATTTGAAGTATGTCCTTGATTTCCACAATGATAGCATGTCAGCATCTTAAGTCTTTGATTTTGATTTTTTTTCACCTCTTCATCTTTTTTGGAAGATTCTCCTTTCTCGGTATAGTCTAATCTAGTGGTGCTTCCAAATCTTCTTTTATTAATCAGAAAATCATCAATTTTATTTGAATTATCTTTAGCCTTTTTCATCATCTCATTGTGTTGTAGCTACATCTTTACTTCATTTATCAATTTCTCATTCTCTTCCCCGAGTACTCCAATATATTCAAGTCTTCTTGACAAATCTCCATTTACTCGGTTGATCTCCTGATTTACAATCATCATTTGATTGGATGTTTCAAAATGATGCTCGGTAAGTCTTTGTATCTCTGTTTCTTTTACTTGAAGTTATTCAGTCATCCGTCTTCTATCTTCAATAACTAAATTCCTTTTGTTTTCATATTTCCTAGCATTATTCATTATATCAATCATTCTCATCCTCAGTGTTTCTTAACCGATCTGGAGGGATTTTACTTGTTCAGTCAAATGAATATTTTTCTCAGATAAATCAGATATAGCACTTTTAGAACTTTCATAAGTACTACCTAAATTAGATCCTAAATTCTCAAATGGATCATCAATCTCCTCTTCATGGTAATTAGTCTTACACTCTCTGATAGCCATGTTCTTTCTTTGTACTAGTAACTTTTTCAATTCATCCTTGGCATGTTTGTACTACTCAATGAACATCTACATCTGAATCTTCTGATTCTCTATTTTTTTGTCCAACTTGTATCTCTCCATGGTCAAATAAGAGATCTGAGCTCCGATACCAATTGTTGGAATGGAGAGATAGGGTATTGAGAGGGAAGGGGTGAATCTGTGCCCTCTAAAACTTTAACTCCAAAAATTCAATCAAAAAATAGTAGTAAACTCATCTATTAATTGAATCCAATGTATACTTCATTCATTCAATTAAATTGTAAATATAAATTGCATGAAATCAAATAATAAATGAATCACATAACACAGGTATTTGGGTTATTCAGAAACCCTTATTAGAAGGTAAAAACTATGGTAGGAATGACACCCACAAATTCTTCACTACTACAGATAATAAAGCTTTCCAATTAGGGCTACAAGTTGTGATCAGTTCTGGTGATCTTATCATGTTAGGTGTAACAGTTAAATCAGCTAGATCTACCTAGTTAAAGGATTTTAACATCACTACTTAAGTGTGTACTCGGTTAAGATATTGTTAGGTCCACTCTGTTAAGAGATTTTTGCTAACTTTGTTACAATTATTAAAGAATAACATGATGTATTTGTAATTGAAAACTTAACCTTTTCTAAAATAGATCTATGAAGTATTGAATAAATATCACCTTGATTGTGAAAATCTTGTCTCTGAACTATTCAATAGCCTTGTCTAATTCTATCTAATTTGAATGTCTTTGTATTATACTTTTCCTTGTCTGATAACTGCTATCTTGAAGTTGGCTTCTTGCTTCAAGATCTCCTTCACTTTTTATGTCAAAATGACATGAATTACAATTATATAGTATACTGCTCTGATCACCTAACAAAATTAGGTTACAATCTCTTAGGAAAAACCCTAAGACCTACGGTATACAAAATTAACCTAGACCTAGAAATTACATAGAGATCATCATCACAATTAATCATTACATATACAATAAATGATCCTCAATCTTGGTAAAATGTTTTATGACTCTATTGTAACCATCTACATAGGTAGATGTGCCAAAATTGATTACTATGTCATTTCCTAAATTGCTCAGTAAACACTATCAATACTGCTCGGTAGTTACAGTGTTGCTTGGTGTCTAGTGTACTCAGTGTTTACTGATGCTCAATATCGGTATACATTGATGCTCAGTAAAAATGCTCTAGAACTTAGAACCAATCTCCAAATCTCTGTACTATATGACCACACAAGAACTTGGGGAATTCAAGCTTTACTTGGAAGGCCTCTTGGAAAAAGGATTTATCAACCTAGTGTGTCACCCTGGGGTGAACTAGTAATATTTGTGAAGAATAAAGATGGCTCTCTTTGATTGTGCATTGACTATCATCAACTCAAAAAAGTCACAACCAAGAATCGGTATCCTTTACCTTGCATTGAAAATCTATTTGATCAAATGAAAGGGGCAAAGATATTTTCAAAAATTTATCTCAAGTCAGGATACCATCAGCTTAGTATTCAGGAAGCCAATATTCATCGAATAGCTTTTCGTACTAGGTATGGGCACTATGAGTTCACTGTGGTACCATTTCAGTTAACGAATGACCCTTCTGTATTCATGATCTTATTGAATGGAGTTTGTAGAACTTACTTGGATAAATTTATGATAGTTTTCTTGGATGATATCTTAGTGTTCTCCAAAACCCTTGAAGAACATGAGGTTCATCTTCGCCAAGTATTACAGTGCCTTAGAGAAAATCAATTTTATGCCAATGCCGAAAAGTGTGAATTCTTTCAGATAGAGGTTAAGTATCTTGGACATGTTATTTTAGGGAATGGCATTGATGTTGATCTAGCTAAAATTCAAGCCATAGTAGAGTGGCCAACTCCAATTAACATCCCCAAAGTTTGCAGCTTTATGAGACTAGCTGGGTATTAAAGACGGTTTGTCAGAGAGTTCTTTCGGATAGCTCATCCCATTACTTCCTTGCAAAGGAAAGGTAAAAAAAAATTTGGTTAGAAAAATATGAGGCCGCTTTCCAATGTTTGAAGGAAATATTAACTAGTGCTCCAATCTTGGTTGTTCCCAAATCATCAGGAAACTTCATAGTTTGCACAGATGCCTCACTAGAAGGGATTGGGGTGGTTTGTATGCAAGAAGGACAAGATGTGGCTTATGAGTCTTATGTAGTAGTTCACACCTTAGTAAAGTGGATACACTTTTTGTTGGGTCACAAATTTGAAATCCAAACAGATACCACCAGCTTAGTATTTTATGTATATTATAAAATAATATCATAGAATTCTTTATTATTATTAATATTAAAATCACAAGATTTGATCACATACTAATTCATTCCTAACAAAATACACTAGTACATAAGTATCTACTAATAAAGATAAATTACTAAATCATACCCTCAAATGAACAATAATTCACATCAATAATCTACTAACAAAATTGAACATACCATGAAGACAATTAGAGCTACCATACTCAAAACCTCATTCTCAATGAATGCAAAAGACAAGAAACTATCTATAAGATCCACACAACCAATAAACTAAGAGGAGACAAAAATATATTATCAACACAAGGGACTGACTCAGGAACTCCCCACCTAAGGATAAAAGCGTCAAAGGTAGAATTCCTTCTTATGGAACATTGGTGATATCTCTGTAAAAACAACAACAATCAAGAATTTTGAGGGATCGCTCAGACCTGTGAAGCGAGGTGGAGATGATAGTCGGTACCTACAATCCTATATCACCGAGAAGAGATACATATATACATATGGATAAACATACAAATCAGATATATGCAAATAGATGACCAGGATTGATACATCATGTGGACCTCAACTAAGTGAGTAACGATGACTTCGTCCTGAGTCATGAAAATATATCAAACACAAAACATCATGATAATGGTTAGATTTGAATCCTTGGGTTAGCTCCATAAAACATATAAAGATAGATGGTTTTTCTAATTTCATGAACATATAAATGATAACCATAAATGAACATATCAGTCATCTGATAAACTTAACATCATCCACAAAACATAAATATAAATGTATAGTTCTAACCATCATAATAGAATGTCCAAATTAGGAAGTCCAAGTATCACCATAGGAGAGGGTATTACAATGTGTACATGAAAACAACCTGCTCATGACGTATATATATCAGTATCTCTATCAAACTTTAATCAAAATGACTTTAAAACTGATTATCACATTATGTATCATGTTCTTACATGCCTCTATAATAATATGTTCTTCAACTAATAAAACTTTGTTTTCATATATAACATAATAAACTAAAAAAAATTAAACATCTTAGTTACACTAATTTCATTCAAAAAAAAAAAAAATGTTTAAATTCAAACTTCTCAATATGTCTCACAACAAAATTTCATGTTACATTTTTGTTCATATCATTATTATAATATTTTGTGTCATAGTTTTTCCCATAAAACTGTATGTGTCATGTGTTGGATTAGGTTTGAAAAGGTGAGTACTGAGAGGGGAGGGGTGAATCAGTATTGTAAAACACTTTTAAAAAAATTAAACTTTCATTTATAACCATTTACAAATTCCTTAACATTCACATGCATCACATGAAACATATAATAGATAACACATAACACAAATATTTGGTATTGTAGAAATCCTTTTTAGAGGATAAGAACTATGGTGGGGATGACACCCACAAGAATTCACTATTGGAGTATAAAGTTTTCTCGGTTAGAGCTATAAAGTTTAACTAATTCTAATAGCTTACCCTATTACAAGTATTAACCCAATTAAGAGTCTTAAAGACTGCTAAATATACCTTGTTAAGGGATTTCACAATTATAATCTAAGAACTGCACCAGATTAAAGGATTTACAAATAAGATATTCTAGGATCTTCTTAGTTAAGAGACTTTAATAGTCTGATTAATCTTAAATTAGTAACACTAATTATGTCTATCAAACTTACATCAAACATATTCTGATTAGAATCTTTATGTGCATTAACTCATTACCTCATATGGTTCACCTTTTACAATATAAATTAAGTACTCAGTAGATTCTCTTCTAAATCACAATCTCTAACTGGTTCTTCACTTTTGTATACTTGATAACTTTGAGTACTCATTACACTGTCAGTAATCTTCTTCATATATGAAAACTTATCTTCAGAGTCATGCATGCCACATCGAGTCTATACTTCTCTACTCCATTTATATAATTCTAGAAGTGGTGCTAGGTGTTCTAGAATCATCTCTTCAAGCTGTGCTAACATTTATTACTCCTCCAATACATATTTCATTGTTTATTCTTATTGTTAGATCTCACCTCGTAATCATGTGTAATCATCATGTTTCAATCTCCAATGTTTAGTTATATAATCTCCTTGATATCAGTAAACCATTTTCTGTTCACTGTCCAGATTCAATGCACTTAAAGATTCTTCTGATGTTAGGCTCGTAATGCTCAGTAAAATTTTTCCCTTAACTTGGTTTTGTTGATGTTTTAGCTTCGTAAAAATTTATTCTGGGTGCTCAATTCTTACTTTCTCAATGACTATGCTTACTTTTTCCTAACCAAAATTTCTTGTTCTTTATTTCCTTTTCTGATAGCCTTCTCTTCTTTATTGATTTGTCTTTCCTTCATTACTGAATGAATTTGACAAAAAAATGTGACTTCCTCATAACT
>BSBK01013284.1:0-87500 GCA_027943335.1 Chamaecyparis obtusa
CCTCTCACTCTGACAATTTCTCATCACTATCTAAAATATATGACTTTAAATAGGGTGCCCACCCTATGAAAGTCATAGATTTCAATAGTGCACTCGCCCTATAGGGCGCAGGCCCTATTTGACCAAGTGCACTATTGAAATCTACGACTTCCATAGGGCCCACGGCCTATGGAAGTCATAGATTTCTATAGTTTTTCGTCCTATAGGGTGCTATAGGGTGCATGTGATTTGTAAGGCATTGGAATTTACCTATCCTAGTGCTTGGATTTGCCTTGGAGATCCAACCCAAAGGGTTGAATGATTCAAATAGGCCTTGAGATGTGGTTTTCTAGTAGACATACAAAAAAATGACATCTTTTTTTTGTGTGCTCCTTGTCAGGTTTTACTCATGGCTCAAGAACGTAAAAATCAGACGACGTGATATTGCAGATCTCTCTGTTAGCGATCTAAACCATATAATTTATTTTAATTTGATTATGTTAAGTTTTTCATCTCTAATTTCTTTTCTGTGTATGTCCTTTTTTTGTAAAAACCAACATGTATTTTGGGCATAAATTTTGGCTCGTTCATAAAATTTTGCAACAATCTTTTTTATGCAAATCTTGCAATCATTGCATGTCTTTGGAGGCCATATTTTTTAATTGTTGAGAGCTTGGAAATTTTAATGTGATAAAAAAACTAGGTTGAGGTGATTATTCTAAAAATAAAATTGTGAGACTAGAGGGTGAGAGAAATTCAATCTAATGGATATGATTAAATTATAAATGTTGCCATAAAGATTATGAAAAAATATGAAGAAAGTCCAGGATTTATGGGACCATATTAGAAAAATATTATTTCCATCTATTTTAATCTTCACATTCAATTATCAATTTTAAGATGTTTTCTAGTATTTAACTAATTAAGGATAATATGATTAGCATAGAAAGGGGAAAATATATCTTATCATTGCACAAATAATATTTTTTTTTGAGAAAATACTTCAAATTTTAATTTGTGATAATTTTTTGAATTATATGCTTAAAAGAACAACATAACCTATAAGGGAAGAAACAAAAAATGACTAAGAGGTCACCTTGAAATATTTACCGCTAAACCAAATTGATAATTTAACTTCAAAACTAAATCAAATTGAACATTAACCTTAAAAAAATTACAATCCATAACCCTGATCTTAATTAAATATTAAGTCAAATTAAACTTTATACCCTACAATCTTAGTTCAAGAGAAACCTATTGAATAAATTACAAAACAATTAAGACTTGAAAAACTAGATTGAACCCCAACCTTAACTCTATTAATCTATTAACACATTAAAATTTAAGATGAACCTAACCCTAGAACTAAGATTTAAAAAATAGGGTCAACTTGATAAATTAATCCCTAAACTTAACCCTAACCATTATACAAACAAAATTAAACTATCACCCTAATTTTAACCTACCTAAATCTAACTTATATAAAATCAAATAAAAATGATCCCTTGAAATCTAACACTCAACTTAACCCTAATCCTAATAAAATTAAATCATAACCCTAACTCTGCTCTAATTGAACTTTAATTCTAACCCTAAGTATAAGCATACCTTATCCATAATCAAACCCTTACCATAATCAAAACCTAAGTATAGTTTAACTCCAACCTAACTATAACTCGAATATTTCCCTCTAATTTATTCTAACCCTAACGTAACCTTAACTCTAACCCTAATTATGCTTCAACCATTACACCTAATTGAACTATAACTATATCCCTTAATTGAACACTAACCATAATTTTATCTTGTCTATAACCATAGTCTTTAATCTAACCCTAATATCCACCCTAACCCAAACCCTAGTTATAGAATCCTAAAAAAAAGCCTTATCTAAACCCTAACCAAGGTGTAATCAGAACCTTAATCTTGGTCCTAACCTTAATCATATTTCTAACTCTAATCATAATTTTAACTCTCACCCTATTAACACCCCTAACCCAACACCATAATCCTAACTATGACATAAATCCTAAACCCTAATCCTAACCATGATATAAACCCTAAACCCAATCATAATCCCAATCCCTACTCCCTAATCATAATTCTAACCCTAAAGCTAATCTAATCCTAACCCTAAACCTAATCCCAATCCTAACCCTAATTCCAAATCTTAACTCTAATCCCTAAAAACTAATTCTAAAACCTCTCCCTAAGTATAATCTTAGCCATAATCCTAAATTCTAAACCCTGATCCTAACCATAACCCTAACAAAAACCTAACCCTAGTAAAAGTATACCCTTAAACAAAACCCTTACCCTAACCATACATAGATCCTAAATTTTAAACCCTAATTCTAAATGTTTAAACCCTAAATCCTAAATATTAAGCCTAAACCATCAACCTAAATGGTAAACCCCTCATCATAAATGCTAAATCTTGGACCTAAATGCTAACCCCTAAATGGGTATTTGCACAAAGATGGGGACCAAAGAGGTGCCACTTTCCTTTTTGGCCCCCTAAAAGGCCATAATGCATACACAATAAAGCGCATGCACCCTATAGGGTGCACACGCTATGCAAAAAGCTAACATGCATGTACCCTATGCAAAAACAAGAAAAGTGTAATATGCATAGTCTTGCATAGCGCTAGTGCGCTATAACGCGTGTGCCCTTTGCAAGAAAAAAAAATGTGGTGAGAGAGAGAGAGAGAGAGAACGTAGCATGCATAGTTTTGCATAGCACTAGTGTGCTATAGCGCATCGCCCTTTGCAGGAAACAAAATAGCGGTGAGAGAGAGAGAGAGAGAGAGAGAGAGAGAGAGCGTAACATGCATAGTCTTGCATAGGCTAGCTTACTTATAGTTGTGTGCGCCCTTTGCAAGAAATAAAAAGGTGGAGAGAGAGAGAGAAAGAGAGAGAGAGGAGAGAGAGGAGAGAGAGAGAGAGAGAGAGGAGAGAGAGAGAGAGAGGGAGAAGAGAGAGAGGAGAGAGGAGAGAGAGAGAGGAGAGAGAGAGAGAGCATATGCGTATGTGTGAGAGAGAGGGGGTGAAAGAGGGTAATAAGGGAAAATATAAGAGGGTATGAAGGTGGAATGAGAGAGAGAGAGAGAGAGAGAGAGAGAGAGAAGAGAGAGAGAGAGAGGAGAGAGAGGAGAGAGAGAGAGAGAGGATAGAGAGAAGAGAGGAGAAGAGAGAGAGAGAGAGAGTGGGTGAAAGAGGATAATAAGGGAAAATATAGAGGGTACGAAGGTGGTGAAGAGAGAGAAGAGAGAGAAAGTAGGAAGGTGGGAGAGAGAATATGTGTGTGTGTGTGAGAGAGAGAGAGAGGGAGGTTAAAGAGGGTAATAAGGGAAAATGTAGAGGGTACGAAGGTGGAGAGGAGAGAGAGAGAGAGAGAGAGAGAGGAATATAGAGGGTAGGAAGGTGGGAGAGAGAATATGTGTGTGAGAGAGAGAGGGGGGGTGAAAGAGGGTAATAAGGGAAAAATAAGAGCGTACGAAGGTGGAGAGAGAGAGAGAGAGAGTGGGGGGTGGGAATATAGAGGGTAGGAAGGTGGGAGAGAGCATATGTGTGTGAGAGAGAGAGAGAGGGGGTGAAAGAGGGTAAGAAGTGAAAATATAGAGGAAACGAACGTGGATCTCTCCTCTCTCTCTCTCTCTCTCTCTCTCTCTCTCTCTCTCTCTCTCCCCCTCTTGCTCTACTATTTCCATCAATATTTAATCTATGACTTAAATAGGGGGTGCACGTCATATGGAAGTCATAGAATTCAATAGTGCACTCACCCTATAAGGTGCACGCCCTATTTGGTCTAATGCACTATTGAAATCTATGACTTCCATAGGGTGCACACGCTATGAAGTCATAGATTTCAGTACTGTGCTCACCCTATAGGGCACATGTGCTTCATAAGGCATTGGAATTTACCTATCTAATGCTTGGATTTTCCTTGGAGATCCAACCCAAAGGCTTGGATAATTCAAATAGGCTTGAGACGTGTTTTACAGCAGACATACAAACAAATGACATCTTTTTTTGTGTGCTCCTTGTCAGGTTTACTCATGGCTCAAGAACGTAAAAATCAGATGATGTGATATTGTAGATCTCTCTGTTAGCGATCTAAACATATAATTTATTTTTAATTCTGATTATGTTAAGTTTTTCATCTATAATTTCTTTTCTATGTAGGTCTATTTTTTGTAAAAAACCAACATGTAGTATTTTGGGCATAAATTTTGGCTCATTCATCGAATTTTGCAACACATAAAAAAAAAGAAAATTTGATTTTCGATTAGTATGAAATGATTTTTAGGGGGACCACACAGAAATTTCATGTTTTCAATATTCATTCCTAACAAAAACATCTCTTATTGCACTACCACTTGCATCACCTTCAACTTGAAATACCTTATTCAAATTAGGTAAAACTAACACAGTCAGTTCAAAAAACTTCTTCAAAGTCTCAAAATTTTTATTGGCTCCATGTGTCCACTTGAATTCACTTTTATCTCCTCTCAGTGCCACAGTTTTCTCACTCAATTTTTTCAGAATCACAACAAAACATACATCATTCTTCTTTAAATCCTTCATAAACTTTCTTCCTTCCATCAAACAAACTTTCACAGATGTGCAAACATTACCAATAGATTCTTCAATCAAAGGAAAAAAGATTTGTCTTCTCCCATCAGCCCAAATAGTATATTTATGCAATCTTCCATCATATATAGCATGTGTATTATATTTCCAAGGTCTACCCAACCAAATATGACAATAGCCCATAGGAATGATATCACATAACACCTTATCATAGCACTTTCCAATTTTCTAATTCATATAACATTGTTCACTTACCAATAGTGTATGCTCATCCTTGATCCATGAAATTTGATAAGGCTTCGGGTGTTTCAGTATTTCTAACTACAAATTTGCAACCATTTCCTCAAATACCAGGTTCTTTGAGCTTCCACTATCAATGATTACCTTCCACAGTTTATCAACAACTTTGCATCTAGTCCCGAATAAACTTTTCCTTACTAGATCTTCCTTATTACTTTCACTCCATAATTCTCTTTCGACCATCAAGCTCTTTTCCTTCTCTGGTTCATTCGGGGAGTCTTCTTATACTAAAGCATTTCTACTATAAATAACCTATTTTCTTCCATGTGTACACTCAAATAATCTATGTCCTTCTCCACAATTTGAACAAATTCCTCAGAATCCATCTCTTCTATAGCCACCTCGATAGTTACTACCTCTTCCTCTAGAAGAACTTTGACCTTTCCACTTTGTCTTTCCTTTATCCTAATTTGTTTTATCTTGGTCAAATATATTGTTTTCACCATAAGATCTAACTATTTCTCTAGGGAATCTACCACCTTTTCCTCTTTGTCTTTGCTCATGTCTTTTGTTCAATTTCTCCTCAGCTTTCGAGACAAACTGATAATCTTCTTCAATACTTTCTGACTTTACCAAACTAATTTCCTCTTGACTAGAAATTCTTAATGCATTCAAGTATCTATCAATTATTTTCACCTCATCTTCAATATGTCAAGATCTGATGTCTAGCCTATAAAATTCCTCAGTATAGTCTTTTACCGAGCTATCTTTCTGCCTCAAAATTTACATTCTCGTAACTAGGTTACCCTGATAATCACAAGGTAGAAACTTGCCATTCAACTTATTCACCATCTTATTCCATACCTTGATTTTATCTTTATCTTTCTTTTTTTTTGTCTAATTGTAGATGCTCCCACCATGAGGATGCATGACTTTTCAAATTTGTACTTGCAATTTTCACCATCTTTTATTTCTCAGGAACATTTTCATATTCAAAATAGTTCTCTATCTTGGTTATCCAATCCATCAACTCATTTGAATCCATCCTACCACTGTATTCAGGAGGATTGAAGTGCAATATTGACATTAAGTCTGTCAATGCCTTCAAAAGTCTTTCTTCACCCTGATCCATCACATGTGCAGATTTTGCTTCACCTTGTTCATCTTTAGCTTCTTCATCACTAACATTCTCAAGATGTCTACCTCGGCATTAGACTGTCTCAACAACTTCTAACGTAGAAGCAATTTGTCTTAGCATATATACCAATCCTAAATCTGTATCTCACCTCTCAAGAACCATCTTGAAACCGACTTCAATTGCAGGTCAGATCACAAACTGTCACTTGACAAAAAAGACCAACTAGGGTTAACAAGAAGGAACCCTCGACCAAAGACCTAAATTTGCAAATCTAGATCAAGATCTAACCTAGGGATAACTTTAGTGGTGAATATTCACCAATTGGCAAATTTCACATGTCGGGGACCCAAAATTTGGTGGAACAAATTGGACTTTCAGGGTGGCCATGTCACCTGCGCTTTATAAAAATTGGGTCCCATGCATAGGCCAATCACTAGTAGTGATATGGAATTATTTGTATTTCAGCAATGAATTTGCCAATAGAATCTAATTTTTCCACACAATAAATTAAATATTTTCACCTACAATTTCCAAAGCTTGTCTTAATCGATGGTCATATTCACCAATATCTATTCAAAATTTAAGTTAGAGTATGGTTAAGTACATAGATTTGACATGTGTCTCTATTCTGGAGACTTTTCATGGAACTTTTTATCCTTTCAAACTTTGGCCTGAAATAAATTTCATTGTGGACACATGTCTTTATTTCAGATACTTTCTCTGGAACTTGGTGTCCTTTCAAAGTTTGGCCCGAAATAGGATTTATGCCATTGATTTAGGATCATCCAATAATTATAAAAAATAGGTTTACTATATGTCAATTAACTAGGATCCATATAACAATAATGATTAAATGATGGTTTCTAGGTATGTGTACTTTTATCCGTGATTTTCTTCAACAATGAAAGATTCACCAAGATTTTATAGAATTTTCATATAATTAAAAAAAATTGCAATTTAAATTAATATTTTTTCCTTTCAAATTAAAACAATTCACCAACAATATTATTTTTTTCCAGCCAAAATAATGTAGGATTCGCCAAGATTTTACACTTTTTCTAGGGAGGGGGTTTCTTAAAATTTTCCCTGATCTAACCTCTCTCTAATACCGTCTAACACAAAGATAATGGGAAAAGGGCCAAATACACTCCCAAATGACTAGCCTCCTTGTAGAAACATCACACAGAAGCAACAACACAAGAAGGGAACGAGAGAATGCAGAAACTTCATATTTTATTCATCAATAACTTCATACATGTCGGGCTGTGAGGCCTTCCCTGTTACAGCCAAATACAATCAGAATTCAATTACAACAATCCTCATATATGAAAGGATTCAAATTTTAGATCCTATCTCCTATCTCTCAAAATTGATACCTAAAACTATAACATTCTACTTTATTTATACAGGAGGCTACCGAAACAAGTTGACCTTTAGATCTAATCATTGGAGAAAGAAATGAGTAGATCGAGGTCCACACGCTTCCCAATGATCGATGCAACCATTAACTCTATGAGAAAAAATAAATGCACAGGTGGGCCTCAACAAAAATAAAAAATAAACCACTCAGTGAGCAAGATTACCAATGGACAAGAAATTAACTCGGTTACCCAATCGAGCCAACTTGGTAAATTAAGGAACTGAGTAGCAACCGAGCCCCGTTGGTGGAAACATGAATACATCACTGAGAGCCCAAAAGAAACTACTGAGCATATCGAACAAATCTAAGTTGTTTTTGGTGATACGAGATTGCCAAGAATTCAAGATTCCCCTGCATCACTTGGTTAGACATAGCTGATGCCAATATAAGTTGTCATTCAGGTAACATGACCATTTCAGATGGCTAAACAATTAAGAAGTTATCTTTATATGGTCTAGCCCAACCTCAACCAAACTTAAGTACTCCTATTTGGCTTGATTTAGGAGATGAGGTGGAAGATCTTAACTGTATTGCTCAACTTATGTTGTTACACAAAAAATCTTTCCTGCAACTTCAAGAATATGATGATGTGATTCAAATAATTCTTACCAATGACTGTGTTATAGAAAAAGATATCTTTGAAATTTTTGTTTTGCAGTTATCAACCTATGAGGACTATGTTCTTCCTGTTGAACTTGATTTTATCCATCAATTACTACCTTGTGAGATATCCACACCTCATATACCTAAAGTATCAATTCTTGAATTAACAACTCAGGTGGAGCTCTCACCTGGTCACAACCTATATGTCAACAATAGATTGTCATCATCACAATTATCCCTATTAACTCAACTGCTTTGTAATAATAAGAAATATTTTTCATGGGATTATGGAGATATGAAAGGATTGAGCACAAAGTTCTTCACACACAGAATCCATATCAATGAAGGTAGTTTACCACTCTGCCGACATCAGAGAAGAATTAACCCAGTCTTGAGAGAAATTGTAAAGACTGAGTTGTAGCAACTATTGAATGCTAGTTTTATTTATCCAATCTCAAACAACAAATGGGTTTCTCCTTTGGTAATTATCCCTAAAAGGGAGGTAAATGGATACTATGTGTGGACTACATAGAACTAAAAAATGCTACAAAGAAGGATCATTTTCCCTTCCCATTCATTGATCAAGTTCTGGGTACCTTAGCTGGTAAAAAGTACTTTTCTTTTCTTGATGGATACAGTGGATATAACCATATCAATATTGCTCCAAAGGATCAAGAAAAGAAAACATTTACATGTCCTTTAGGAACATATTCTTATTCTTTGTTACCTATTGGTTTATGTAATACTCCAACTACATTTCAAAGGGTTGTTATCAACATCTTTGTTGATATCTCACATGATTGAATGGAAATCTACATGGATGATTTCACCTTATTTTGTGTTACTTTTGATGAAGCTTTGGTTAACTTAGAAAAAGTGTTGATCAGATGTAAAGAGAATAATAATCTATCCCTAAATAGAGAAAAATATTTTATGATGATACATGAAGGAGTTGTGCTAGGATACTTCATCTCATAAGCTAGAATACAAGTGGACCCTACAAAAATTAAGGTAATTCTTACATTGCCTATACCTAAAAAGAAAAAAGATGTTAGATCCTTTTTAGGACACGCTAGTTATTATAGGTGTTTTATTAAAAAATTTAGTCAAATAGCCAATCCATTATACACATTGCTTACAAATGAGTCAAAGTTCACATTGACACCAGCCTGTGAGGAATCTTTGTTGTAGCTCAAATCCCTTCTTACTACAACACCAGTTCTCAGAGGACCTGATTGGACTTTACATTTCCATATTATTGATGCTTTTGATTATGCAATAGGAGAAATCTTAATCTTATGTCAAAACTCCAACATCCTTGAACATTTTATTTATTATATCAGCAAGAGTTTACATAGACTAGAGCTCAATCTTACAGTCACTAAAAAGGATTTGTTGGTTTTCATCTATGCAAAGTTCCATCATTATGTTACATGATACCCAATATTTGTTCATAGTGACCATGGAGCTATAAAATATCTTATAAACAAACCTTCAATCATAGGAAGGTTATCAAGATGGCTTTCGCTGCTACAGGAATTTGATATAACTATCATTAACAAGCTAGGTAGAGCTAATGTTGTGTCTGATTATTTATCAAGGCTCCAAAATGATAATAGTGACACTTCTATAATTAATGATGTATTCCCTAATGAACATTTTTTTTATATTGTTGTTAAAAGACCATGGTATGTTGATATAGCTAACTACCTTGTAGCTGACAATTAGATGCCTACATATTTCTCTCCCAAGGAAAGAAAATTCCTTGTTGAGAAAAGTTTTCAATTTTCTTAGATTGATAATATATTTGTATCATCTTAAAATTTAAGCACTTCTATCTTGATAGGTTTAGCACCCTCTTTTAGTGCATTTATCATGATAGACTTGCATTTAGGATGCATTTTACACTTGATTCCTTCATTCTAGGTGAAATTAGGGTTAGGATCCCGAGGATTATCCTTAATTTCCCTTCTTTGTGGATCTATTTTCTAGGTAGGACCTAGGCATAGGTCCTCTTGGTCTTAATCATGTTCATCATAGGACTTTGTGCCTCTCTATGGTAATATGCCCTATTCTGTCATCATTTCTAGGTCTTTGGGCACCCCTAGAACCATCTGTTTTCTATCCTGGTTGGATCTGGACCCCTAGATCAAGGTCAAGGTCAACCTTGACCGAGGTCAAATTCAAGGTCATCTCTGACCTAGGTCAGAGTCAAGGTCTTCTTTGACCTCCTTTTGGATTTGATCCCCCTTTTCAAATTTTGGTCCCGACGGGCCCTGAAATCAATGTCGAGCTTTCGGATCGGAATGTGGGAGTGTTTTAATTTGAAATTCATTTAATTATTTTCCCTCCTTAGTTATTTATTGTGATTAGATCATAATTCAAGGTGAAATTTGAATTATAGGTCCTCACATTACTCTAGGAGCCTCACCTTGGAACCTCTATATAAAGACTCTCATTTTCCTTCATTTTAGACAACTACACCAAGCAAGACCAAGCAATTTCATGAGCAAGAATCCATCAAGGAGACATAATTGATTGAAGCAAGCAAGAAATGGTGAAGTGAAGATGCAATATTGCAAGAGGATGATATAGAAGATCAAGGCATTGTTGATATCAAGCATTTTTATGAGCACACCATTGTGAACATCTATTTGGAGCAAGAAAGATCCTTTCTTCCTTGATCGACCATTATCAATTTTGAATCATTCAAAGATACAATCATGGGGTAGAAATTATGGATTATGAGTTTGGTAGGAGTACTTTAGCCTTGGGGGCTTGGTATGCTTTCTTATCTTATTCAAATCTATGAATTGCTTTCTCACACATATCCATGCTAGGGTTTCAATCTAGAGTATTAGATCTTGCCATTACACATTCAATACACACACATATTCTATTACATCTGGCTATTCATGGAGGTAGAGATCACCAAAATAGAGGTTTGAGTAAGGCAAAACCCTATATAGGCACCTCAAAATACTATTTTCAGATATCTATAGTCATTTCAAGAATTGAAGTGCAGATATGAGTACCCTTTTTGTCAAACTTTCAGGATATGCGAACAAAATTTTTGTTGGAGATATTTTAGGTCAAGGATGACCTTTAGTGAGGGGTAATATTGTGCCCCAAGGTAAGATTGTGCCCCACTATCTGGGTCAAAGTCAACCTGATTCTAGAGAGAAAAGTTTTATGGGTTTTGTCTGTTAGGATTTTCTGGTCCCGATCCATAACAGAGAAAACCCAGAAAAATTTTGTCTCTCTGGATTTAGGTTGAATTTCACCTAGATAATGAAGCACAATCTTACCACATAGCATAATTTTACCCCTCATTGAAGGACATCCTGACCTAAAATAGCTCCGACATAAATGTTTTTCACAGATCCTAAAAGTTTGATGAAAAGGGTACTCAGATCCGCACTTCAATTCTCAAAAGAACGATTGTAGATATCTGAAAATGGTGTTTTGTGGTGGCTATATAGGGTTTTTCCTTAGTCAAACCCCCATTTTGGTAATCTCCACCTCCATAAATAGCTAGATGTAATAGAATATGTGTGTGTATTAAATGTGTAATTGCAAGATCTAATCCTATAGATTTATACTCGAGCATGAATATGTATGAGAAAGAAATGAATCGATTTGAATAAGATAAGAAAGCATACCAAGCCCCCAAGGATAAAGTAATCCTACCAAACTCATAATCTATAATTTCTACCCCATGATTGTATCTTTGAATCCTTGAATATTGATAATGGTGGATCAAGGAAGAAAGGATCTCTCTTGCTCCAAATAGATGTTCACAATGGCGTGCTCACAAAAATGCTTGATATCAATAATGGATTGATCTTCTATATCATCCTCTTGTAATCTTGCATCTTCACTTCACCATTTCTTGCTTTCTTCAATCAATTATGTCTCCTTGATGGATTCTTTCTCATGAAATTGCTTGGTCTTGCTTGGTGTAGTTGTTTAAATTAAGGCAAATGAGAGTCTTTGTATAGAGGTTCCAAGGTGAGGCTCCTAGAGTAATGTGAGGACCCATAATTCAAATTTCACCTCAAATTATGGTCCAATAACAATAACTAACTAAGGAGGGAAAATAATTAAATGAATTTCAAATTAAAACCCTTCCGCATTCGGATCTGAAAGCCCGACATTGATTTCATGGCCCTTCGGGACCAAAATTTTATACTGGTATAGACCAAGTCATGCAAAGATGTGTAGGTGAGGATGAGACTTATGAAATCATTCATGCTTATCATGATGAGCCCTATGGTAGAAACTTTACAGTTAAAAGGACAACTATGAAAATATTGACAACTAGTTATTACTAGCCTACACTTCATAAGGATGCAACCAACTATACTAGGAAATGTGATAAATGTCAACAGATGGGTCATCCTACAAAGTTAGATGAAATGAATCTATTTCCACAAGTGATGGTTACACCATTTGATAAATGTGTCATGGTATCTATTGGTCCTATTGACCCTTTATCTAATGAAAAATCTTACATTCTAGTTTTCACAGACTATGTGGTGCAGGAGCACACCTAGGCTACCTCCATGTTTAGTATTTTTGGCTTGTACTTCACTCTAGCCAAGTCAAGAAGAGTAGATTATTTTGGTTGAAGACCTTAGAAGGTCATTTTCTATGTTGGCTAGGTGTGTTAGTCATTACGACTAAGGTCAGACGTCAATTAGCCTTTATTAGTTGTTATTAAATTCTTAGTGTTAGTAGTTGAGATAGAGTCTTTATTGTGTTCTAAACATACAAGGGAGTTGTAAAGATGCCATAAGATCATTAATGGCCTTGGATCCTCAAAACATAGGAGGTTAAGAGTCCTAAGAATTAGGATCATGGCATAAATGAAAGATGCGAATTGTTGCAAAGAAGTTGTCATGACAACATTTGCAATTATTGCAAATGTTGCATGCAACTCGGATAGCTTTGGATCCCCTAAACTTTAGGAGGTGGGGAATCAGCCAATAGGACCTAAAATGAATGAGAGGGCATCTAGTGTAAGCCAAGTCTCAAATCTCATTTTGTATGTTGCATTGTAATAGTTTTGAAGTGTGTGAATAGAGCTCTGCAAGTGTGTTATAGTGAAGTTCCCGAGACTTTGTGTTGATAGTCATATCTTATGGATTGAAAGACCAAATCTAATGGTTAATTAGTGTTCTATATAATATTCCAAGACTTTTTCATTTGAAGAGCTAGTTGTTTTGAGGTCATTTATCTTCTGATTTTTAGTGTTTTAGCTAGGGTGTGTGGATTGGTTTTGTTTTGACCAGTCTAAGAACTCATGGCTCCCCCATGAAATCTAGCCATGGGAAACAACTCATTATGGATGGAAATGGTAGGGGAGTTACTAGTGTAAATATTTTTAGAAGTAGGAGTCTTGAAAGAATAAGGATCTATTATTATGACTAGGCCCTAGGTGAGCATTTGGAGACTGGATAGAGGTCTAAGGGTTGAAAGTTTGAAGTTTTCTTGCAGGATATAAAGGTACAGTATGGTACAGGTACAATACAGGGAAAGGTTTCATCATACCATAAAATGTTATCAGGATTTCATCCATACCAATCATCTAGTCCAAGGATTGAGCAAGTTTCAAACAAGTTCACTGTTAAGTCCTAGAAATTAGGCCTATTAGGCCTATTGTCCTAGTTTTTAGGAACCCATTGTATGGCCTCTATTAGACCCAAAATCCTTGTGAATGTTTTAAAAATTCCAAAAGGGTATCCAAATTTGGTTTTAGACTGTCAAGTTGTTTGGGAAAGTTTTGTTGAAAAGAGGGAAACATGACTGGTAAAGGCTACAAGGAATAGGCCTACTTTTAAGGTCACTTATGATGAAATCTTGCTTCCAATAAGGATATGATACAAGATCCCACTGAAATGGATCAAATTCATCAAGATATGAAATTTTTCCATATGGAGAACACCCCTGCAAGGAAATATGAAGAATTTGAGGAATTGGCACTTAGAGCCATCTAAGTGTATAGTAGAAAGACAAGTAACTACATGGTGTTAGTCCTCCAAGGTGAAGTATCAATTGATTGAATCTTATAGTAGAGTTTGTGTAGGCCTTAGTTAATGAACTGAGCCTATTGGGAAGATCCTAAAGAAGAATAGGATTCTTATGGAGAAAAGTGAAGTCTCTTGGTGGATGTGCAAGCAAGACTTGGAGTTACCATACATCATATTGGTATTAGAGCTTGAATTGATCAGGCTTGTGGTGGATGTTGCAGCCTACTAAATCAGTGGGGGAGAATACATCAATTGGATCAAGAGAAGAAAAAACCATGGTGACTAACACTAAGTTAGCCAAGAAGGTTGAGGAATAAGAAGAAGATAACAAGTTGCTAAGGGAAAGACTAGCTCAAATGGAGAAGCTCTTGGGTGAAGTCCAAGACAAAGTAGATATGGTCAAAGAGAAAATTAACCAAAAGGAAGAAAAAGAAGCAAGGGAGAAGGAATTAGATTTGGAGGAGGAATCTCCAACACCTGACCCTATTCTTCCTAAAGAGCCATTCTTAAAAGCATTAAAGGCATTGAGTGGCAGAGCTTTGGAAGGTGTGCCACTATTCAGTGGACAAATGGATCTAGATTCAGTCATGGATTGGATAGACATCATTGAGAACCATTTTGAATGTGATGGTATCTCAAAGGCACAAAAATTTATGGTGGCCAAGTCTAGACTAAGAGGTTTATCTCTTACTAGGTGGAAGTTTGTGCAAACTGAGAGGGAAAAGGATGGAAAAGGTCCTATTGTGACATGGAAGGGCATGGTATCCAAAGTGAAGCAAACTTACCTTCCTAATGATTATGAAGTCCAACTTGATAGGAGGAAACACAATCTTAGGCAAAAAAATTTAGATGTCCAAGCATATATCGAGGAGTTTCAAAAATTATGTTTGAGATCCAAGGTAGTTGAAGATGAAAGTATCAAACATGCAAGGTACTTGAATGGCCTCAAATGGTCTATACAAGAGGAAATGAGTCTAGTAAAATTCAAATCCATTCACCAATGCTATCAAATGGCCTTGAAGATAGAAGAGAAAATTAGAAGGAAACAAGAAACCTCTAAAGGAAAAGCTAAAACTAAATATAGTAGAGGACAAATAGGTGGCTATGGTGGAAGAAGTTCTGAATCAAGAAGTCAAGGAGATGTAAAATTTAGTGAGCACCAAGAAGGAAGCTCAAGTAGAGGTGGTAGAGGAAGGAGTTCTAACTCTAGCTTTAGAGGAAGAAGTGGTGGACAAGGAGGAAGAGGCAATTACTTTGACAATATGAAGTGTTACCATTGCAATCAAATGGGGCACCCTGCCTATAGATGTCCAGAGAAAGGTGGTTCATCACAAGTAGGTGACAAGAGAGCTCACCTTGTGCAAGATGAGTCTAATGTAGTAGAGAAGCATGCTGAAGTACCATTGAATTTAGATGAAGGAGAAAATATTATGATGAGGAGAACTCTAATCAAGGAGCCTGTGAAGGAGGAGCCAAGCCAAAGGAGGTCTTTGTTTAGGATTAAGTGCAAGATGAAGGGGAAAGTATGTAGGGTCATTATTGATTCAGGTTCTACTGACAATATTGTGTCAGAGGAAGTAGTCAACAAGTTGAAGTTGACAAGGATACCCCACACCAATCCTTACAAGGTTACTTGGCTCAATAAAGGCCAACATGTGTTAGTGATTGAGAAATCATGGGTGGAGTTCGCCATTGGAAGGTACAAAAACAAAGTTTTGTGTGATGTGCTGCCTATGGATGCATGTCATTTTCTCTTAGGTAGACCATGGAAATTTGACTGCCAAGCCATACATGATGGAGGAAAGAATTCTTATCCTTCAAGAAGGACAATGTGACCATTAAAATACAGTCATTATTGGAGGATGCTGAAGTAAAGACAATAGGTCGGAATGTACTTATGGTGGGTGAAAAAGAGTTCTTACAAGCCATGGAAGAGAGTGAAGGTGTAGGCTTTGCATTGGTGCTAAGGCCAAAGGAGGTAGATGATGGCAAGGTGACTAAGAAGACAGAGTTACCAAAGGAGATTCAAGGTATGTTGTAGACTTACCAAGGTATTGTAAGTGATGGACAATCATCAACTTTACCCCCTAAGAGAGCCATAAGCCATAGGATAGACCTTATTCCAGGAGCTACCTTACTTGACAAAGTAGCCTATAAGATGACCCCTCAAGAAAATGAGGAAAAAGAAAGACAAATACAAGAACTCCTAGACCTAGGCCTAATTAGAAAGAGTATTATTCCATGTGTCATACCCACTGTACTTGCACCAAAGAAAGGAGGAACTTGGAGGCTTTGCATAGATTCAAGGTCTATCAATAGGATAACTATAAGGTATAGGTTTCCTATCCCTAGGATTGAAGACCTAATGGATTGTTTAGGTGAATCCAAGTACTATAGTAACATAGACTTCAAGAGTGGCTATCACCAAATAAGAATTCATGAAGGAGATTAGTGGAAAATAGCCTTCAAGACCAATGAAGGGATGTATGAACGGCTTGTCATGCCATTTGGATTGTCAAATGCCCCCTCCACATTCATGAGGCTCATGAATGAAGTCCTCAAAGACTACATAGGCAAGTTTGTAGTTGTATATCTAGATGATATACTGATTTTTAGCAAGACAAAGAGTGAGCATCTAGAGCATCTTGACATTGTTTTCAGGTAGCTACATGAGGATAAATTGATGATCAACTTGGAGAAGTGCGAGTTCATCAAAAAAGAGCTAGTGTACCTTGGGTTTGTCTTATCACATTGAAATATGAAAATGGACAAAAGAAAAGTGGAGGCTATCATGAATTGGCCTACTCCAAGGATAGCAACAAAGGTAAGGAGTTTTCATGGCCTTGCACAATATTATAGGAAATTCATAAGGCAGTTTATTGAAATTTGTGCTCCCATGTTGGATACTATCAAGGGAGTAATGAAATCCAAGCTGGTTTGGAATGAGAATGCTAATAAAATCTTTGAGTTGTTGAAGGAGAAGATAGCTACCCAACCTATTTTAGTGCTGCCAAGCTTTGAGAAACTTTTCACCATTGAGTGTGATGCTAGCAATGTAGCAATTGGGGCTGTCCTAAGCCAAGAAGGCAGACCGGTGGCTTTCCATTCTGAAAATTTTAGTGAGGCTAAGAGGAAGTACTCTTCTTATGACCTTGAGATGTATGCAGTGGTCTAGGCTCTAAGGAAATGGAGGCACTATTTTCTTCGAAAGGAATTCATTGTGTATTCAGACAATCAAGCACTTAGTTTCCTGAATTCACAAGAGAAGTTGAGTCACAAGCACATGAAGTGGGTTCAGTACCTACAAGCTTATACCTTCAATATCAAGCGCAAGAAAGGTGTCCTCAATAAGGTGCCATAGGCATTGTCTAGAAGGACACTCACAATCCAATAAATTTAGTTGAAGAGCATGGGAATAGACCACTTCAAGGATCTATATGCAAATGATGAAGATTTTTCTGACATATACAAGGTATGTGCTAAGTACAAGAATCATTTTCATAGTAGGTATGCTAAGTATACTTTTCAAAGTGATCTCTTGTTTAAAGGGAATCAATTATGTGTTCTTATAGGTTCTATTAGAGAGAATTTGATGAAAGAAAAGCATAATGGTTCTTTGAGTGGTCACTTTGGGATCATTAAGACTCAAGACCTTGTTTCAAGGTTTTACTATTGGCCAAGGATGAATCTAGATGTTAGGAGGTATGTGGAGAGTTGTGTTGTATGTCAAAAGGTCAAGGGCACTTCTTCAAATGCAGGTCTTTATCAACCACTACCTATTCCTACTAGGCCATGGGAATTCTTGAGTATGGATTTTGTAGTTGGGTTACCCAAGACAAGACAAGGTATGGACAATGTTTATGTGGTTGTGGATAGGTTCAGCAAGATGGCTCAGTTTGTGCCATGTAAGACCACTAATGATGCTAGTCAAATAGCCTCTCTTTTCTTTGAAGAAATAGTGAGAATCCATGGGTTACCTATCAGCATTGTGTGAGATAGAGACACTAAATTTATGAGTCATTTTTCAAAGACTCTTTGGCAAAGGTTAGGCACTAACTTGTCCTTCAGATCAGCCTACCATCCCCAAACTAATGGTCAAATTGAGGCTGTTGATAGAAGCCTTGGAAATCTTCTAAGATGCTTGACTAAGGAGTATGGTCAACAATGGGATCAGTTGATTGAACAAGTTGAATATGCCTATAATGACACTATCAATAGATCAACAGCGAAGATTCCATTTGAAATAATATATGGACTACATCTTAGAGGTGTTTATGAGTTGAGAGATTTTAAAGATGGAGTGAAGGGAAGTGGCTATGTTGATGAATTTGCATATGCTATGCAAGAGATACATGAAAGAGTGAGGAAGACCTTGACTGAGAACACCATGAAAGTCATGTTGGTGACTTAGTCATGGTGCATCTTAACAAGTAAAGATTCCAAAAAGGAGTACCTCACAAGTTGCAGATGAGGAGGATAGGATCATGTCATATATTGGCTAAGTATGGTGATAACACATTCAAAGTTGAACTACCGAAAGATGGTGGATTGTCACCAATTTTTAACATTGCAAACTTAGTCCATTATAGAGGACCACAACATGATATGGATCAAAATATTCATGAAGTAATCAGAGATGTGGAAGAGTTGCAATTACCTACTACTACAGTCATAGGGGCTGATAGTGTTTTGGACACAAGGGTCTATAAAAAGAAAAGAACTAAAGAGTATAAAGAACATCTCATAAAGAAGCATGGGAAGATTGATGCTGATGTAGTATGGATAAAGGAGTCAAATTTCAAGAAGATGGGGATTGATCCAAGCATCCTCAATCCAAGGGTGGATTGATCTTTTTATTTTGGGGAGGATGGTGTAGGAGCACACCTAGGCTACCTCCATGTTTAGTAGTTTTGGCTTGTACTTGACTTTAGCCAAGTCAAGAAGAGTAGATTAGTTTGGTTGAAGACCTTAGAAGGTCATTTTCTATGTTGGCTAGGTGAGTTAGTCATTAGGACTAAGGTCACACAATTAGCCTTTATTAGTTGTTATTAAATTCTTAGTGTTAGTAGTTGAGATAGAGTCTTTATTGTGTTCTAAACACACAAGGGAGTTGTAAAGATGCCATAAGGTTTTTAATGGCCTTGGATCCTCAAAAAATAGGAGGTTAAGAGTTCTAAGAATTAGGATCATGACATAAATGAAAGATGCCAATTGTTGCAAAGAAGTTATCATGACAACATTTGCAATTATTGCAAATGTTGCATGCAACTTGGATAGCTTTGGATCCCCTAAACTTTAGGAGGTGGGGAATTGGCCAACAGGCCCTAAAATGAAGGATATGTCATCTAATGTAAGCCAAGTCTCGAATCTCATGTTGTATGTTGCATTGTAATAGTTTTGAAGTGTGTGACTAGAGCTCTACAAGTGTGTTACAGTGAAATTCCTGAGACTTTGAGGTGACAGTTATATCTTATGGATTGAAAGACCAAATATAATGGTTAATTAGTGTTCTATATACTATTCCAAGACATTTTCATTTGAAGAGCTAGTTGTTTTGAGGTCTTTTATCTTCTGGTTTTTAGTGTTTTAGCTAGGGTGTCTAGACTGGTTTTGTTTTGACTAGTCTAAGAAATCATGGCTCCCCCATGAAATCTAGCCATGGGAAACAACTCATGATGGATGGAAATGGAAAGGGAGTCACTAGTGTAAATATTTTTAGGAGTAGGAGTCTTGAAAGAATGAGGAGCTATTATTATGACTAATCCTTAGGCGAGCATTTGGAGCCCAATTAGAGGTCTAAGGGTTGAAAGTTTGAAGTTTCCTTACAGGACATGAAGGTATAGTATGGTACAGGTAAAGTAAGGGGAAGGGTTTCATCATACCATAAAATGTTATCAGGATTGGATACATACCAATCATCTAGTCCAAGGTTTGAGCAAGTTTCAAACAAGTTGACTGTTAAGTCCTAGAAATTAGGCCTATTTTCCTAGTTTGTAGGAACCTATTGTACGGCCTCTGTCAGACCCGAAAACCTTGTGAATGTTTTAAAACTTCCAAAAGGGTATCCAAATCTAGTTTTAGATTGTTAGGATGTTTGGGAAAGTTTTTCTGAAAAGAGGGAAACATGACTGGTAAAGGCTACAAGGAATAGGCCTTCTTTTAAGGTCACTTATGATGAAATCTTGCTTTCGATAAGGATATGATACAAGATCCCACTAAAATGGATCAAATTCATCCAGATATGAAAGTTTTTCATATGGAGAAAACCCCTGCAATGAAATATGAAGAATTTGAGGATTTGGCACTTAGAGCCATCTAAGTGTAGAGTAGAAAGGGAAGTAACTACATGGTGTTAGTCCTCCAAGGTGAAGCATCAATTGATGAAATCTTATAGTAGAGTTTTTGTAGGCCTTAGTTAATGACCTAAGACAATTGGGAAGATCCTAAAGAAGAATAGGATTCTTGTGGAGACAAGTGAAGTCTCTTGGTGGATGTGCAAGCAAGCCTTGGAGTTACCATACATCACCATGTCACCAAATGAGTCAAAGTCAAAGAAATGAAGCATGCATGGAAAAAAAAAGTGGTTGAATTACTATATGAAGAAAAGTTTTCCCACTATGGTTTGCCCAGAGAGCTAGTAACAGATCAAGGGGCACAATTCACATCAACCAAAATAGAGAAATTGAAGCTATTTTTACCAAAATAGTTCAACTACATCGCCAAGATTGGAGCAGTCACCTTCAAGAAGTAGTCTAGGATTACATAACAACATGGAAGACAACATCAAGATTCACTCCTTTTGAAATACCCTATGGAAAACTGTAATATTTCCCATTAAATTTGAACATAAAATATTGGAAACTTCCCTGAAGCTCAACATTGATCTTCCTACAGCATGACGAGACCGCCTTCTTCAACTCAACTGTTTGGATGAAATGAGGAAATCCACCTTCAAGAGAACAAAGATATTCTAAAAAAAGAGAAAGAAATGGCATGACTCCCACATCAAGAACAAACATTTCTCAGCAGGTGATTGGGCATTATTATTTGATTCATGTTTCAAAGAAATACCTAGCAAGTTACAAACATGGTGGCTATGACCCTATGAAATTGATCATGTCATCGATAATGGATTAGTCCAATTATCCACCATTGATATTGTTCATTTCAAGGTGCTGGTAAATGGTCATAGACTTTGTCTATACCATCAACCACAGAAAAAAGATCATTTCCTGCTGGAATTTTGTGATAATACTTCAGAATCACCAAAGGTAGTATTTCCTAAATCAAAAGGTGCCAACCTTCTTCTTGTAGCTTTACCCTAAATTTTGTTGGGTATGATCATAATAAAAACTTAATTTTCAATAAAGTTTCTTTCTCCATTCATTTTCTACATTCTTCTTTCCATTCCACTCAATTTCTCTACCTTCCATCAACCCATTATCCATGCCATAACATTTGTATTTTAGTTTCTTTCAATAATCACCATGTCAGCCGATGTGATCATCTTCAACACTAGTTCTTTTGATGAAGTTTTCAATTTCCATCAACCTCTCGAGCATGGAAAATTACAATAGAAGGTATAACAACTTGATCTCTTCCACTTTTAGTTCATACATTTAGACTATTATATTTAATACAATATTTATTTATAATATGACATTACACCTATTTCCTACCTCATGCTTTGTATGACAGGTGTGGAAACTTATCTTAATTACGTAGGGGGCAAGGAAGTGTATTAATTTTCTAGGTCACTATTTTTGTATTTATAATTTCTTAAGAGATTTCCCTAGCTTTTCAAATCTATACTTCTATACTATTTTATTAAGTCCTTTATGTTTCACATAAGTGTCGTACTCCAATTTCTGAATTATCTTCGATCTCTAACTTGTTTTAACCCTAAAATGACATAATCAAGTTGTACAAAAATTAATTGCATTCAAAACTATAATTCCCTTTCCTTAAGCGCCATTATTATCATTTAAAAACTGTAACATAGAGATTACAAGGGAATTCATAGTTAAAGGTGCAGTTAGGAGCTAAATTTCAGGGTATTACAAAGGTGATTAGAGGAATTGGGGAATTTTAGAAGGAACAGAGAAAATTACAATTTACAAATTGCAAAGTGAATTGAGAAAGAGTTTGGAGAAATGGGCGGGAAGTTAATGCACCATGAGCCAGTGGTTAAGACTATCTTTCTTACAGATGTTGAATTCATTGGGTGATTTCATGTTTGTGGGTGGCTCAAATATTTTCTAAAATTGATTGAATTTGATCAGGATGTAGCTACCCAATTCACGAATACATTTAAAGAAGGAGAAGAAAATGTATGGGGTCTAATAGTTTTGGCAATAGAGGAATGAAAAGTAGAAGTGATAGGGTTTCCTACAGTTGGTGAGAATTATCCAAATGAGCATGATGCCATGTCATCTCGGGCCCAATTTACCCTATCTGCAAACTGTCCATTTAAGGTGAACAAGAAAGGCTATAAATGTGTATCCCTTCCTTCCCCATTTGATGAATTAGAAGTGTGGATTATAAGGTACCTCACTTGCGAAGGAAGGTTCTCTCATTTACATGCACAACATTTCAAGTTTCTTAGTTATGTTAGGCATAATTCTTGAGTCAATGTCCCAAATTCTCTCTACAATATGTTGGGTATTGATGAGGAAGAAACCCAAAAAGAAAAAACCAACTCTGTCACTCACCATGCTTTGATTAAATTACTTATTGACAGGTCACTTAGGGATGTATCTCCCTTAACCTGGGATGAATTTTTCTAAATCAAGACTTTGCATCCCTAGAATGACCTTGTTGAACAACCTGTCCATGTGACTGATATTCCTTCTCAACCAATAGCCGAGAAAGCTAGCCAAGGAGCGGAGCCTAAAAATATTAGGGAAACTAAACCTCACTCTACTATAGTGGAAAATTCATCTACCTCCATCTAAAGAAAAGGAAAAAGAAAAATTGATAAAGAAACTTTAGTTCTTGGGATTGAAGACCAAATTGAAATCCCAACAGTTTCCAGAAATAAGAAAAAGAAGCCAATTCCTGCAACAGACGCTCCTACAACAAAGAGACTGAAGAAAACTATTAGAAAGAAAACAATAGAGGTTACAGAGACTCCATTGTGGAGAAGCTCCTGAATGAGAGGTCAAGTGCCAAATATTCCTCCAGATGACCTATCTGTCTCATCAGATCAACCTTCCCCTGAACCACATATGGATCATATTTCTAATAGTTCTCCAGCACAAACAATTGTTCTAGATAGTTCCCAAAATTTGAATGAATCACTCAGTAATTATCCTGAAAGTACTCACCAGGAGACACTTTAACAGTAGAATGACCATGAGGAAATGCGTCAAAATGTCTAGGAAAATATGTAAGAAGAACCTCAAATGGATGAAGCTTCAGGTCACTCTTTTCCTAGGAATTCTATTGTGCCCTTCAAAAGAACCTGGTTAACTGATTATCTAGAGAAGACCTATAGTGAGAAGAAGAAACCTCAACTCATAGAATTTTTCCCACCTACTCTTCAATCTATTCTTTTCAGTTTGTATAACCAGTTTGTGTTTAAAAGAACTCTTTGGAAAGAATAAAAAAAGAAAATGCAACAAGAAATTGATGAACAAAGGGAGCAAATAGAGCATTTAAAAGACCAATTGCAAAGGCAAAAGAAAAAAATGAACCATGCTTTAACGTTGGCTAATCAGATTATTTCTTGTAGGCCTCCTCCCACAGTTTATGCTATATGTTTAAAAGAACAATTTATTTTGTTGTAGTTAATGATGACCATTAAAGATAAAGAGTCAGAATTTAAAATAGATAAAGAATTCTATGGTCTATACCAATCCCTTCCTTCCTAGCAACAAAATCTACTTTTTGAACTTTATCTCCATAATTTTATTATCCCTGATGAAATTGATTGGAATCCTCTACTTTATATTGAAGATATACATCTGAAATATCTAATGTCATGGATGCATAATGAGAATAACTATGAAAGACACCTAGATGCTTACAAAGATCATGAGAGGTCAAAAAAATTAACCTTAAGGGCTCAAAGTAGTAAGCCTAATGTTTTATTAAGGGATTGGTTAAACCTTATGGAAAAATAAAAGTAGAAACTAGAGAGAAATTTTTTTGTTTTTATAGAGAAGGTTTACAAAGAATATAATGGAATGCCATATTTTACTTTCCAACAAGCTTTAGCAAGTGCTAGAAATAGGTGGAGCAGATTTCTAGAAGCCTTCAAGAAATCAGATCCACATAGCCCCCTTAACCATTAAGCAACCATAAACATGGCACCCAAGTATATGTAATTAGGGAGGTATATTCAATGCAAGCTCTAGTGTCCTCTGACATTTCAGCCACCAATTCTCATGTGGCCCCTATATGATGTCAATTTTACAAAGATAGATTAGCTTCAAGAGGATTACAGGGTGGATTAATAGGAGAAGACTAGAGGATTTTATTATACCTTCAAGAGCAAGAGAAAATGAAAGTCTGAAGTAGGATAATTCATAGGAATAGCTAAGAAATGCAATGCTTGAGGACAAACATTATGATCATAGGAGGAAAATGATGGGTCTATAATTTGTCCTTGTTTTACGATATTTTTGTACTTTGTTTCAAACATTTCTAAGATATTCTTTATACCTTTTTAGTATTGGAACTTGTGAATATGTTATAAGTACAGTCAAACCATCAAAACCCATGGGTAGATATTAGTTGACATACTTATTTTAGAGTAGGCTTTTTTTAGGATTCATATTAGGGTTTGGGTAGGGTGGATATTAGGGTTAGCGTAAAGACTATGGTTATAGACAAGATAAAATTATGGTTAGGGTTCAATTAAGGATATAGTTTTAGTTCAATTAGTGTAATGGTTGAAGAATAATTAGTGTTAGAGTTAAGGTTAGGTTAGGGTTAGAATTAAATTAGAGGGAAATATTTGAGTTATAGTTAGGGTTGTAGTTAACTATACTTGAAGTATCTCTCTAAAAAAATATTATTTGTGCTATGATAGAGATATATTTTCCCCTTTCTATGCTAATCAGATTATGTTAATTAGTTAAATACATAGAAATAATAGTTTTCTAATATGGTCCCATAAATCTTGGACTTTCTCATATTTTTTCATAATCTTTATGGCAACATTTATAATTTAATCATATCCATTAGATTGAATTTATCTCACCCTCTAGTCTCATAATTTTATTTTTACAATGATCACCTCAACCTAGTTTATTGATCACATTAAAATTTCTAAGCTCTCCACTAATTCAAAAATATGGCCTCCAATAACATGCAATGATTGCAAGATTTGGATAAAAAAGATTTGTTGAAAATGTTATTGAAAGATTTTAAACCAAATTCTTTGGCATCATTCTCCCTACTTTAGGCAGGATGTTCTGCATATTGCAGAATGATTGTGAAATGATAGACAAGGAAGTTGAAGAGGATTTACAAACTTTAAATCTAATGGAAGCAAGCGCAAAGCCTTACTCAGCAACCTTTTTCAGTCACCTATGATTTCGACTTAACTATTAATAATTTTGTAACTTATTTATTTAAAAATTTACCTAATTATAAATATCTACAAATTTATACAAATTTATACACATTTACACACATTTATACATATTTATACACATTTATACATATTTGTATATATTTATAAAAATCTATACATATTGATACATATACATATTTATACACATTTATGTTTATACATATTTATATATATATATATTTATACACATTTATACATATCTATACACATTTATAACTATTTATACACATTTATACATATTTATATATATTAATACATATTTATAAACATTTATAAATATGCATACACATTTATAAATATTTATACATAATTCCACACATTCATACATATTTAGACATATTTATAAATATTTATACACATTTATACATATTTATCCCCATTTTTATATATTGATAAATACTTTTATATACTTATACACATTTTTATAAATATTTATATACATTTATACATATTTATACTCATCTATACATATTTATTTATGCACATTTATAAACACTCATACACATTTAGGCATTTATATATAGTTATATACATTTATAAATATTTATACATATTTGTATCCATTTACACATAGAATCTTAAATTTTTTTTAAAAACAAAAATGTATGCACATGATAACACATAATAATTGAAATGAAAAGATTTATTTCAACACATAATATGAATAATAAATTTCAAAAATAAAAAGTATGCCCATTAACACATGTACATTTTGAACATAAATTATTTTCAAATTAAAAAACGTACACTCCACATACATTTAAACACCCACACTATAAATTGAAATGAAAAATGTTTGAACTCAAAATCTCAATAGTAAATTCGTTTCAAGGTTGCAACATATTTCAGAGAAAAATATGAACTCATGCCATAGGTTAACCACATATGAAATAAATATGCAAATTTATTCAAACATGCACAGAGTTTATCCAAACATATCAAATATAAACACATTTCACAAAAAATAGTTATAACACACACCTATATAAATACTAAGTTCAATAATGTCAAACTAGAAATACACATAAAGTGAATCCCAAGGTTCAAACACACTTCACACTATCATTGAAACATACATCATAAGTTATTGTCAAAGTTACTATCCTCTTCACACAGAGTGAAAGTGAAAGTTCAAATATATGCACATGTCAAAGCTAAAACATATTTCATGTGATGTTTATTCATTTTACACATATGTAAAGTAAATGCTAAAGGTTAAATATACATAAATTAAAAATGATTATCAAAGTTAAAACACATCTCACATATGGTTTACAAAAGAAAATAAAGTGATTATCAAAGTTAAAACACATTTCACATATAGTTAGTATGTTTCACACTTAATTTGTTTAAATGTACCTTTTAAACATATACAAAATAAATGTGAAAATTTAAATATTAATATAAGTGAATGTAAAAATTCAAAGACATTTCACACAAATTAAATTGATTCCAAAATTATTCATAAATACGCTGATAGAAAATGTCAATGGCATCAAATAAATTGACCGATTTCAACAAATAAGTCACACTAGAAATAGAATGAAGGCATTTATGAATATTGCATATTTGATTTATAACTTAAAAATACTAAAAACTTGATTCACTACAACTCACCATTCTTAACGTGAGTGTATTTTGATTAATGGAAAAGCCAAGAGAGTTATGGCACAAACACACTATAGAAATTGCAGCTGAGTATATTTCAGATTGAAGACAGTGAAAAGTTGGCAATTGCATTTGGAAATGTCAATGGAAAATGTTAGGATGAGTGAAGATCGTTTGTAGGGTCATAAGAATGTAATGCTAGAAATTCAAAGTAATATATCTAAAAATCATTCGAAAGAGAAGGAAATGTTGAAAATAGAGGATGGGCGATAGGGATGATCAGAATAATCATCATGAATCTTTCACATTGACTAACAAAAGAAAAAACATTGTTTTGGTTGTAGAAGATCATGAAGCTTGTTGTAAAGTTTATTCAAAATTTTCATGAAATACGATTACTTTTCTCCTGGATTCCCTCATTACAGAGCAAAGCAGCCAACGCTTTTGTGTTTTCCACTCTTTCTAGTTAAATTAAAATAATAGAAAAAAGTGATCAAAATCCCATGGATCCGTTTTGCGTTCCCACAGTCAAATAACCAGGTTCAAAATGGTCTTATAAGTAGAGAAAGTTTGAATTATGCTAAATTGATAGTCAAATTTTACTTTTATGCTCGTTAAATGCATTAATTGTTTTGGTACAAATATGAGTTTTTTTTCTTTTCTGAGTGTATGCCAGATTTTGCACCAAGTCCATGCCAAGTTCTGAATTTGAGTTAAAATTTTGGGCTACCGAATTGATTGAGCACCTGAGCATATGAGCATTAGCACCGTTCAAAAATATTTATGTTCGTTTTGTTGTGGTTTCTGACATAACATCTCTCCATCTAATTTCAACAATCACTTCTGTTTTTACAAAGCATAAAATAATTTTATAAAATCAAAAAATGGGTAGTTGGTTAAAAAAAACCTGCCCGTTGTAAAACATAATGTGTATTTTCAACCAGCACAAAATTAAATTTATGATTCATAACTTATGATTAGGACATGATTTGTGTTTATTTTTCTTATCTGTTATCTCATGATTCATAATGTGTATTTCTCATATTTGTTATCTCATCTTTAAAACTTCTTCATACGAAGAGGAGATCAATATATGATTGAGTGCACAATACATTTAGGGAAATATTTTATCTGAAAGAGAAGAAATTTGAGCTGAACTGTGTGGAATTGGAATCATGGTGTTTCTCTGCTCTGCTTATATAAGAAATTTAATGCAATGGCTTTTCTCTTGCCTTCTGTTTCTGCTGGCAAGATCAAGGATAGTTATGTGTGCAAATTGGCGTCTTTTTCAGATGGGTTTTTTGAGGGTGTTATGTGTGCCATTTGCTTGAACTCTGTTGAAAAAGATGAGGAAATTTGACAGCTGTTTAATTGCCACCATGTTTTTCACAGGAAGTGTTTGGACAGAATGGTGATTCCGAAAAGATAAAGATTACTGTCTATTGAAAGAATGGTGATTCCGCAGTGCAGAAATTGAAATTCCATACTGTAGACATGTATGCCAAATATGTGAAGCGTAGTGAAGGCTGGTGAACTGTTTGACAAAATACCTCAACGAAATGAGGTCTCATAGAAATCCATAACTACGGGCTATGTACAAAATGCATTTATTAAAATGCTTTTGAACCTTGCAAACTAAAGAAATCGGTAATGCCATGTTTGATACGTTTGCAAATGTGGAAGTGTAGAGTCTAGACAGGCACGTAAATGTTTGATAGAATGCCTGAAAGAAACGTTGCCACGAAATGTTGCAGACAATAGATTTGTAGAGAAGGCTTTAGAAATCTCCAAACAAGTGCATCTGCGCCACTTTGGAGCGGTTCTCTCTTGGAACCATTAGGCATTGAGGGTTCGAGATTAGGCGGTCCGATTGAAGTGAGATATGTAGAGCTATGAGACTATATAGAGAGAGATTATGCAGAGGGAGAGAGGCCAATGATTTGTTAATTTGTGTTTGCAAATTTAATGAATATGTAATTTGGTTTCTTTGTTGCAATCTAAGTTGTTTTTTGAATGCAGAGAGTCTCTACGATTGTTTGTGCCTGAGTTTTGTGTTTGCATCATACACAGAGATGATTGCAATTTTAGATGGAGTGAAGTGAGTCCATCCTCAACTAAAATGCATCAGTAGAAATCTCATCCATGTGAAATTCTTAAGCATTAACCCTGTATGTGTTCAACTATTTTTCGCGTATAAATATGTAACATCCTTGTTTATTTCATCATGGAACTGACCACCATCCATGAAAGAATCCAGGAAGTAAGAAAATATATCTGAATTGTAGTCCTTCGTCTTGAGTGGTAAGATAACATTGTTGCATCTTAGATTGCTCAAAATTCACAGGAAAAGCTTCGGATGAGTAATTTTGATTGAGTACAGTACCAGATAAGCAAGGAATGCTTTGCAAGATTGAATCTATCATAGCTATTTGTGGAGTCCTTTCTCAAATATTGGGAAGCATCACTATCATGTACGCCTATTTCCAGAATAGTATTAGAACAATGAACCGATATTGGATTCATGTGAACAGCATTGATAGAGTATTGAGTATCATGAAAGAAACGTGTGGGTATATGGTTTGAAGTGCCAGTACAAGTATCATTGAAAGCATAATATAAATGAAACTTGGTGTTGGGAAAGTTGAAAGGCAGCTTCAATTTTTTCAGCTAAGAGAGAAGTTGCTGAGTTTATTTTGTTTTTGAATCTACATTATTAGCCGATTGGCATATTTGTCTCACACTCGTAAACATCTCCTTACAGGGTGCCCTTACACTTAGATGCCATCAGCAGAGATAATTTGTTTCTGCATTTAGCCATGACTGATCCGTAATTAATTAGGAAACTTCACTACATAATTGATCAACACAAAGCTAATTCATATAAAGTATGATTTGATTCAAATAATTTGTGTTCCTAATAAAAATGAGATTAAACAGTTCCTATGTCTGCAAAATTATATTTTCAGGTACACTTTGACACAATGGAAGAAATACCACTCGGATGAAAGTAAGAGAACACAAAAAAATAAAGTGCAAACATAGCTTTGATCCAGAGAAACCTATAGAGGGAGAAAATTTGTAATGTCCCCTTTCTTTTGATCTGCGACTCTGCAGCACTAAGTGACTGTTCTACCAGCGACAAGTGATTGAATGCAGAGAGAAGACCGCTGACATTGAAAACTCAGAGGACTGTGGTAGTGATCTACTTGGGCTAATGATGACTCCCAACAAGAAACAGGAAGGAGGAAATGAATTGAGCATGAATATAGATGCAATAATTTCAGAATGGAATTTGAAGTCATCATTGTGTTGGATAATGGAAATGGAGAAATTGATTTTGGTGGTGAAACAACTGCTAGTGGTGGAACAGAGATTAAAGTGAGACACCAAGTGTTACCATATGGGATCCTTGTAATATCCATTACAACTTACCCAATAGTATCCTTTTATATATATGGTATTCATAAATATATTAAGGGAACATTCCATATTCTACTGGGGATTGGCTTTATTGATAAAATGAATTACTAAATTATCAAAGCCTTTGGTTCGCTTTATTACTTATTACACCTCAAGATCTGTTGAATGAATTTAATAGTTCCATTTTACCATTGGTTTCTGTAGCTCTGGTAAATTTTTAGTTCTCTGTATTCTTTCCTCTTAATGTTGTTTCCTTTGCTTACTCTTAGTCATGCATTTCTCGCTCTCAGAAATGCTGGAAAGGTGAAAATGAGCAAGAAATGAACACTGAGAAACTCAACGTCGAGTTGAGAAAGAACCAAAGTTGTATGGCAGAGTTGGAATGGTATAAAATGCTTTGTAAGGATAAAAACATCGTCTATTATGATGCTTTCAAACAGTAGGATGACAAGCAAGGCATTCATGCAGATATGGATAGAATAAAGTTGAAAAATTTCTGGGAAGAGAATCACGAATTGGCTAGTGACTTCCAAACCAGAAATTAATGTTGGCACTGCATATAGAAGAGTTGTAGAGCCCTTGGACATATAAGGGAAACAAAAGCTATCTTTCAGTTATGGGGCTTTATTGACAAAATGAATTACTAAATGGTTATGCACGGTGTAGAAAAATAAAATGAAAGTCGTGAACTAGCTACTGTGCGATCATGCTCTATGGTGGAAGGGTTTACAATATGTTTGAATAATGATCTGCTTACATGTCCTATCAAGAAGCTTAATGGAAATTCTACAGACAAACAGGGTATCGTAGTGAAACTTTTTTTATAAACCCATCTTCCTAATCGAATAAATATTGGATTTAACAGTGGATGCATAAGTATTTGATAAATACCTGCCAATATGATTGAAGCTCCCAGCCCTTGTCTATTTTGCATTTCTCCCATTGATCCCCTGAAATACTCATCCAATCTCCCTACAATATCAATCCATTCTTCCTTTTCCATAGTCCAGGTAGGCATCAATTGGGCCCTCTGGAACTAACATACAACTGAAGCACGAGCATTGAAAAAACAATTGAAGCCCATTCACCATGAAACAGAGCACTTCTTCAGGGCTTCCCCATAATTCGACCAAGAACACTCACAACAATTCTACCATCGCACATTGAAATGACACCCACTCAACATGCATTTCCAATTAACCAGAATGTTAAAACTTTCAGCAAACGCAATCCAAATGGATACAAAATGCCTCAACTCTTGATCCACCATTAAAACTCATTTTTGAAGGTCAATTAATGCAACGGTCAACCACACTAAAACAGATGACCAACAACTCCTCCAAGAATTAACCAAAACACCCAACCACACTAAAACAGAGCAATGCCACCACCACCCATAACCAGCAACTCCTCCAAGAATTAACAAAAACACTCAAAATGCAATTCCAATCAACCAAAACATTAAAACTTTCATCAAATCCAATCCAAATGGATACTGGATCCACCGTTAAATCTCATTTGAAGCTCAAATAATGCATCCCGGCAGACATTTGAAATTCAAATCCATTGCAGATGCTCACTGATAGATTTTTTTGCAGACAGCTGATACTATTTCAGTCAGCCCAAATCAATCACCTATTACAGTTAACGTTCTTGAAGAATAAATGCAGCCATGAGATTTCCAGCGTCCAATCTCAAATTAAACATCCTTTTCCCCTTCCTCCTTTTCAAACTCCTCCCTCGCCATCGCCATTGACAGTTAACAATTAAAACAGTTTGCCATCAACGCCAATATTTGTTGATAAACGGAGCATCTCCAACGGTAACATGTTTTTTAAATTCAACGGTACCATATTTGTTTTCTTTCATTGGTAACATGATCTTTTTAAAAATTCGGAATGCTTTTTTTTTCTCAAAACTAATATGGAATGCTTTTTCGAACACTAAATATAAATTAACAAATTCTAAAATTTTATTTTTAAGTTATTCATTTAGTTGAAAGTAAATTGGAAAATAGACTAAAATCAATTAAATAAATTAATTACAAGATGCTATAGAAATAAAAGTTAATTTTAAAAGAAAATTAATTGACAAAGAAAGGTTGTTTGGCTTAAAGTTTCAATAAAAATATTATTGGTTGTGAATTATTGAGTCTAAATTATTCACAAATTTTAAATTTAGGTGAAAAATTCAATCTAAATTTCAATAAAATTATAATTGAGTTGACAAAATAAAATCAAATAATATAAACAAAAATATTTTAAATTTATTTCAATTTGTATGTTAAATGGTTGATTATTAAAACTAAAAATATTTGTGCGTGTCTTACATAGCATACATATAAAACTTCCTATAAAAGATAGTATTCTACATCACTTAGGATTTGATTTAATTTAGGAGCAATTTGAACAAAAACATAGGTTTATTCATCAATACTATTTTCATTTAATTTAGTTGTAGAAAGGCAGTCCCCATCATCATTAATTTTTTTATTTAATTCAACACATCAAATGTATATCATCACAAATATTTAAGATATGCACAAATACCATGTTTGACATCTACTATTTGATTATTGTTTGTTAAACTAAATAAAAATCTAGTCAAGATGATGGAGGTCAACCTTTCACTTGAAGTATCACATAAATATCATTTAACATAGTCTTAATAAATAATATGATATGTATACACAATGAGGAAACATAAAGGGAAAGCAGATAAGGTGATAGCAACAATTGCAGATGCGACTATGATTTTACCCTACTACTTGTCCTACAAGTACAACTAGCATGTCTAAGACAATAGGGTCAAATTTAGTCATGGAAGAAGATTGTGAGGCTGAAGAAGATGAAGATGCAAGAGTTGTGGTAAACGAAGAGGGAGATGGGATGCTCAATACCCTTGTTTTGGCACTTTTTGCTGGTGCTATATGGTTACTACAGAGGTTAATGAATCCCTTATTGATGTCGATTCTTACTATTGGTTGGAAATGGAAGGAGATTATCCTTTGTCTCTATCTATTAGAATTTTCTCTCCTTTCAATAAAAATTGATTTGTGGATGCAATGGATTATCTATATGATGATGATGATGATGAAATCCTCCTAAATATCCTTTTTGAAGTGGTTTAAAGTAGGAAATGTTTGTTGGAGACATTGAGGCAAAAAACACTTGATAGGGGATAAGACAAACAAGTGTGTTAGGGAGGATAAGGCCAAGGGTGTTGGTGTTCCTTTTCTAGGTCTAGCAGTAGGGTTTTTTCCCTGCATATAGAAATACAAATCTATGGTGCCTTCTTTTACTCTGATGGATCAGGGGTTGTACATTACTAGTTTTAAGGATGATGTTTTATCTCCTTTTATAGTAGACCATATGGTTCCAAAGGTAGTCTTCGTTCTTCGTTGGAAATTGTGAGGGTTTTTGAGCTGGTTGATGCTTCTCAGATAAATATTTTGTGGTTATCTCACAAGTATGGTGATGTTTTTTTATCTTAATGATGTCCTTAGGCATTTGAAGGTTCTATGAAAGTTAGAGGATTGTAATGTGGATATTGTTTCTCCTTTGGATTGTGTTGAGAAGGATGGGAATCTTGTTATGCCTATTTTTGTTCCTTTTATTTTTGTGATTTATTACATGGGTGGTTACAGATTTGAGCAAGTGTAGATCTAAATAGATTTTAATGATTCTCTTTTGGGCGAGTCGAGTGCTTGGTTGAGGTGCTCGATTACTAGGAGAAGGATTGTTGTAGAGTCCTTCTTGGTGGCCCCTAGTATGGGTTTGAATGGTCTTATTCTTCAAAGTTAATCTCACAATTTTCACTTGTGGAAGAAAATATTCTAGTTTTCTATTTGTGTTTATTTTCCTAAATTTCTCTTGAATTTTTGAATGTAAAGAGTTTTAGGAGTTTTTCCACTTCTCTTGGGCAATATACTAGTATTTATAAGATAACTTTATTTATGAAGTGCTTTTTATTTTATAGATTTTGTGTGGTTGTGGTTCTCACCTTCTCCTCTAAATTTGGGAAGTGGGTGCAACAAATTGAATTTGAAGACTTCATTATTTTATAGTGGATCATGCACATAATTTCTTCTTGAAAAATAAGAACTAACACATTGTTTAGAAAATGAAGGATATATCAAATGCTAGTTTAAGGGGGAGCCAATTTCCACCTTTTGTGAGGTTCAAAAACTTGAGTGCTCGAGGATGGATAATGCTTTGGCATCACCAGAAGGAAGTGTCACTGACTTTATGTAAGAACCCTTCTAAGGCTCTATCTATTGAACTAGAACTTGTTTTGGTTTTTATTGTTTTCAAGTTTTTGTATTTTTTATAAGGGTTTTGCATAAAAAGAAAGATAGATAAAAAATAAACTTTTGAAATTGAAAGATAATTTATAGTTCAATGGTAGATGATATTACTTTATTCATTCCTCTTCAATACTTAACATAACATTTCCTACATCAAGATGACATACCAATTTATTGATAAAAGCCTTTTGAGACCCTTGCTGGCCGAAAAAAAACAAGAAGAAGACTCTGTAATTCCACCTTCCAACTATGAAGATTCCCAAATGATGATGTCGTGTTTTCCTTCACTCCTTGGCACCTCCTATGATTTTTAATAATTTTTCAAAAGCTCTCAACCCAAATATCCTACCATATGAAGGTGTAAAGAGTACAACAGAAAATGAATAATCAAAAAGCAATAAGTACGACCCTCTACAATCAGCAATTAAATCTTTTATTCAGTCAATACAATTTTCTCAAACATCCACCCTCAATCTAACAATAAATTCTAATTTTTTTTTTACCAATCAGCTCAATTTTCACCTCTGGATGAAGCCAAACCCTCTAGCACAATCAGATGATATTGCACACCCTCTATATGCTGATACAGTGAAGTATCCATGGTCTTCAATGTCGACAAGCCCTGAAACCTGCAGAAAACTCTAGTTTTCTACAACTCCAATGCTCCAGAGATTTTCAATCAAAATCATCAATCAACATAATGAATTCAATTTCTTTTGCAACTATTAAATACCATCAAGAAGTGCCATTTCTCCAAAAAGCATTTTAAATAACATTTTAAATGTTATTTCATTTCAACTTTGGAAATCTTCTAATAATTCATTAAGTTTGGCATTTATAACTAATTACTCAACTAGTCCCCTTCCAATGATGAATAGACCCTCAAATTAAGTAAAATTATAAAGTTATGTTATAACTTTATAATAAACATTTTTACAATTTAATATCATTTTGGCCATAAAATTATTAATAACTCTCAAACCGCTTATTATTTCACTCTGTCATCTAAACTAGAAGTTTATCCTATAATTCTCCATGTGACCAAATATCATTTCTAAAAATAGAAATGGTCCATCTCTATCACTCCAAAAATTGCTAGAAATAGCAATAAACTCACTATAAATAGAAATCATTACATACAGAGTCCTAGAGACCTCAAATGAACACTAATCCTACAAAGTTTAGGTCTTTGAACAAACGTTATCTCTCTAGAGACCCTCTATCCAGCCTCGTTAGCCTACGAGGGTCAATTAATAGGCTAATCCCTCAAATTATGATGCTCAGAAAAATGGGGACATTACAGTCCACCCTCCCTGAAATTTCTTTTCCTTAAGAAATGTCTACTGCAAAGTAAATCCACCCCACCAGAGAATATGAAATATGTAATGTCCAACACATCTCAAACCAACTCTTGTAACACCAACATAAACACAACTGCGCAAGGAAAAACATCATACCAACTATCCAACCCATGCACACAATAATAGTGCATCAAAATCAAAACATGTTCAAGAAGGCCAAGGATGAACCAATATGCTCTCTGCACACTAAACATGTTGCAATAATCAATTGTAAACCCTGTCTAAAAACTAGATCCACCCAAAGAATCCCAAACTCTACTCTCAATGCTCAATTGAATGTCAGGATCCCAATTCACTCTATAGAGTACTCCATACAAACCATGTAGCATCAACATATTACCATTGTATGCTGCAACTAAGTCAACTTCAACCAAAGGAAGAAGTAATCCACTAGCTGGAATAATCCATAGAACAATACATATGAAAGTGTTCAAAAATGATTATACAGGGCAATGCAACTTAGGCACAAATTAATTATACCTCTTTTTTGAAATCAATAAGTTGTAAAGACTCTCTTTTTGTCAAAATTGAAGAGTTTTTTATTAAACTTGATCAGGTTAGTCCTCTGGGATTATTGACTCAGATTCAATTACTACCATTTAATATATTTATTGAAAAGATTAGTGTTACAATATACTTCTTGGATCATCAAAGAATGCATGTGAAGTGATTGTCCATGTAACTTTGTGTAATTGGTTTTCTTTGAGAAATTCAATTCAATTAGACTAAGGTTTGTACTGTATAATATCTTTTCTATATATATGCATGGTAGTGGATAGTGTATGTTGTCTCTCAAGAATTGTACATAAAGATGTTATAAGGAATGACTCGATCTGCCCAATATTAGATAAGGACTAGTCTAAACATTTTTTCATAATTTAGGGAATATTTATCAAACTGCAAAGTTCATTGTTCCTGAATAGCCCCATAATAGGTAATAATAATCATTCCATGGCTTATCCTAGGAATAGTATATTCAAACTAAGTATCATTGTCCCTACCATGAAGTGCATTTAAATTGTCAATCCAAGGATGTATACTTGAAATGGGATAGTACGATTTGTGCACTAAGTCTCTCATGGAGTCATTTTTCTTAAGCTGGAGGAAGGAAAATACATGAAAGAAAATTACACTATTGCTGCAAGAAAGTGAACACACACATCTACTAATTAAAATGGTGTTGACAACTATAACCTCTATCCTAGTCTATTCTATCAACCCAAAGCATTTACAATGATTATCTCTGCAAGTGTTACATGAACATACACAATGTATAGTCCTATCTAGGAAAGAACAACGAACTCTAATTGAATTGTTGTAAATGCTCAAACAACTTATCTACTCTATTCTAATCCACCTTCCAAGTGGGCCCCCTTGGTTGGCTTTTTCTAGCTACCAACACAAATTGAACTCAAAATCACTTCTTCATTGTATTTCCATAAAACTAATTACATTATCATGAGACAACACACGAAACTAGAAAAGTAATTTTTCTTCAACTTATATCAATAATAAAACCATCTGAATACTTTTCTATCTAACCATCATCTCCCTTTATATAGAGGATTTATGCTTATTTGAACACGAGATAACTTCTAAATAACTCATGCCATAAAGAAAGGAAAGTATAGTAGTCCATGAAAGAATAACATAAAGGATGCATAATCGCTTAACATAACATTTATCATAGAGAAGATATAGCATGAACATGTTCCTATATTTCCTGGAACAGTTCTTCCTTCAAATTATTAGGCATGTCTGACGCCACCATAGTGACTTTCCATCATCGTGACTAAGTCTTCCTCACTTTTCATCAATGCTCATTGTTCCATTCTTCAGTCGTTCCTCTTTCCCTGGAAAGTTATTAGCATATACATATCTTCAAGCATTTAACCATTCAACTAATCCAAATATTAGAACACACATTCAAACAACTATATGAAATACTGCAATATATGTATAATATTTGGGAAAAAGGTATTAAAGTCTGATAACTGATATCTACCCATGGGTTTTGATGGTTTGATTGTACTTATAACATATTCACAAGTTCCAATACTAAAAAGGTATAAAGAATATCTTAGAAATGTTTGAAACAGATTATAAAAATATCATAAAACAAGGACAAATTATAGACCCATCATTTTCCCCCTATGATCATAATGTTTTTCCTCAAGCATTGCATTTCTTAGATATTCTTGTGAATTCTCCTACTTCAGTCTTTCATTTTCTCTTGCTCTTGAAGGTATAATAAAATCCTCTAGTCTTCTCCTATTAATCCATCTTGTAATCCTCTTGAAGCTACTCTATCGTTGTAGAACTAACATCATATAGGGGCCACATGAGCATTGGTGGCTGAAATGTTAGAGGACACTAGAGTTCACATTGAATCTACCTCCCTAATTACATATACTTGGGTGCCATGTTTATTGTTACTTCATGGTTAAGGGGGCTATGTGGATTTGATTTCTTAAAGGCTTCTATAAATCTGCTCCACCTATTTCTTGCACTTGCTAAAGCTTGTTGGAAAGTAAAATATGGAATTCCATGATATTCCTTGTAAACCTTCTCTCTAAAAACAAAAATTTTCTCTCTAGTTTCTGTTTTTATTTTTCCATAAGTAAGGTTTAACCAATCCCTTAATAAAGCATCAGGCTTACCACTTTGAGCTCTTAAGGGTAATTTTTTTGACCTCTCATGATCTCTGTAAGCATGTAACTATCATTCATAGTTATTCACATTATGCATCCATGATATTATATATTTTAGATGTATATCTTCAATATAGAGTAGAGGATTCCAATCAATTTCATTAGGGATAATAAAATTATGGAGGTAAAGTTCTAAAAGTAGATTTTGTTGTCAGGAAGGAAGGGATTGGTATAGACCATAGACTTCTTTATCTGTTTTAAATTCTGACTCTTTATCTTTAATGGTCACCATTAACTGAAACATAAGAAATTTTTCTTTTAAACATATAGCCTAAACCTTGGGAGGAGGCCTACAAGAAATAATCCGATCAGCCAACGTTAAAGCATGGTTCATTTTTTTCTTTTGCCTTTACAATTGCTCTTTTAAATCCTCTATTTCCTCCCTTTGTTCATCAATTTCTTGTTGCATTTTCTTTCTTTATTCTTTCCAAAGAGTTCTTTTAAATACAAACTGGTTATACAAACTGAAAATAATAGACTGAAGTGTAGGTGGGCCAAATTATATGAGTTGAGGCTTCTTCTTCTCACTATAGGTCTTCTCTAGATAATCAGTTAACTAGGTTCTTTTGAAGGGCACTATAGAATTCATGGGAAAAGAGTGAGCTGAAGCTTGAGCCATTTGAGGTTCTTCTTGCATATTTTCCTAGACTTTTTGATGCATTTCCTCAAGGTCATTCTACTACTGAAGTGGCTCTTGGTGAGTACTTTTAGGTTGATTATTGAGTGATTCATTCAAATTTTGGGAACTATTTGGAACAATTGTTTGTGCTAGAGAACTATTAGAAATATGATCCATATGTGGTTCAGGGGAAGGTTGATCTGATGAGACAGATAGGTTGTCTGGAGGAATATTTGACACTTTCCCTCTCATTCAAGAGCTTCTCTGCAATGGAGTCTCTATAACCTCTATTGTTTTGTTTCTAATAGTTTTCTTCAGTCTCTTTTTTGTAGGAGTGGTTGCTGTAGGAATTGGCTTCTTTTTCTTATTTCTGGAAACTGTAGGGATTTCAATTTGGTCTTCAACCCCAAGAACTAAAGTTTCTTTATCAATTTTTCTTTTTCCTTTTCTTTAGACAGAGGTAGATGCATTTTCCATTGTAGTAGAGTGAGGTTCAATTTCCCTAATAGTTTCAGGTTTTGCTCCTTGGCTAGCTTTCTTGGCTGTTGGTTGAGAAGGAATATTAGTCACATCGACATGTTGTTCAACAAGGTCATTCTTGAGATACAAAGTCTTGATTTGGAAAAATTCATCCCAGGTTAAGGGAGATACATCCCTAAGTGACTTGTCAACAAGTAATTTAATCAAAGCATGGTGAGTGACAGATTTGGTTTTTCATTTTTGGGTTTCTTCTACACCAATACCCAACATATTGTAGAGAAAATTTGGGACATTGACTCGAGAATTATGCCTAACATAACTAAGAAACTTGAAATGATGTGCATGTAAATGAGAGAACCTTCCTTCGCAAGTGAGGTGCTTTATAATGTGTGCTTCTAATTCATCAAATGGGGAAGGAAGGGACACATGCTTATAACCTTTCTTGTTCACCTCAAATGGACGGTTTGCAGATAGGGTAAATTGGGCCTGTGCTGACATGGCATCATGCTCATTTGGATAATGCTCACCAACCAAAGGAAACTCTGTCACTTCTATTATTCATTCGTCTATTGCCAAAACTATCAGACCCCATACATTTTCTTCTCCTTCTTTAAATGTATTGATGAATTGGGTAGTTACTTCCTCATCAAATTCAGTTAATTTTAGAAAATATTTGAGCCACCCACAAACATGAAATCACTTGATGAATTCCATATCTGTAAGAAAGATAGTATTAACCACTAGTTTATGGCACATTAACGTCCCACCCATTTCTCCAAACTCTTTCTCAAGTCACTCTGCAATTTTTTAATTATAATTTTCTCTATTCCTTCTAAAATTCCCCAATTCCTCTAATCACCTTTGTAATACCCTAAAATTTAGCTCCTAACTACACCTTTAACTATGAATTCCCTTGTAATCTCTATTTTACCTTTTTAAAATGATAATAATGGCGCTTAAGGCAAGGGAATTATAGTTTTGAATGCAATTAATTTTTTTACAACTTGATTATGTCATTTTAGGGTTACATCAAGTTAGAGATCAAAGATAATTCAAAAATTAGAGTACGACACTTATGTGAAACATAAATGACTTAATAAAATAGAATATAAGTATATATTTGAAAAGATAGGGAAATTTCTTAAGAAATTATGAGTACAAAAATAGTGACCTAGAAAATTAATACACTTCCTTGCCCCCTATGTAATTAAGATAAGTGTCCACACTTGTCATACTAAGCATGAGGTAGGAAATAGGTGTAATGCCATATTATAAATAAATACAATATTAAATATAATAGTGTAAATGTACGAACTAAAAGTGGAAGAGATCAAATTTTTATACCTTCTATTATGCTTTGCCATGTGCAAGAGGTTGACAAAAATTGAAAACTTCATCAAAAGAACTAGTATTGAAGATGATCGCATCGACTGACGTGGTGATTATTTAAAGAAAATAAAATACAAATGTTATGACGTGGATAATGGGTGGATGGAAGGTAGAGAAATTGAGTGGAATGGAAAGAAGAATGTAGAAAATGAATGGAGAAAGAAACTTTATTGAAAATTAAGTGTTTGTTATGATCATACCCAATAGAATTTAGCGTAAAGCTGTAGGAAGAAGGTTGGCACCTTCTGCTATAGGAAATACTACCTATGGTGATTCTAAAGTATTATCACAGAATTCCAGCAGGAAATGATCTTTTTTCTGTGGCTAATGGTATAGACAAAGTCTATGACCATTTACGAGCAGCTTGAAATGAACAAGATCAATGGTGGATAATTGGACTAATCCATTATCGATGACATGATCAATTTCATAGGGTCCTAGCCACCGTATTTGTAACTTGCCAGGTATTTCTTTGAAACATGAATCAAATAATAATGCCCAATCACCTACTGAGAAGCATTTGTTCTTGATGTGGGAGTCATGCCACTTATTTCTCTTTTTCTGGAGTATCTTTGTTCTCTACAAGGCAGATTTCCTCATTTCATCCAAACAGTTGAGGTGAAGAAGGTGGTCACGTTGTGTTGTAGGAAGATCAATGTTGAGCTTCAGGGAAGTTTGCAATATTTTATGTTCAAATTCAATGGGAAACATTGCAGTTTTCCATAGAGTATTTCAAAAGGAGTGAATCTTGATGTTGTCTTCCATGTTGTTATGTAATCCTAGACTACTTTTGGAAGGTGGCTGCTCCAATCTTGGTAATGTAGTTGAACTATTTTGGTAAGAATAGCTTCAATTTCTCTATTTTGGTTGATGTGAATCATCCCCCTTGATCTGTTACTAGCTCTCTAGGCACACCATAGCGAGAAAATGTCTCTTCATATAGGAATTCAACCTCTCTTTTTTTGTGTGCATGCTTCATTGCTTTGACTTCGACTCATTTGGTGACATGGTGATGTATGGTAAATCCAAGGCTTGCTTGCACATCAACCAAGAGACTTCACTTGACTCCACAAGAATCCTATTCTTCTTTAGGATATTCCCAATAGGCTTAGGTCATTAACTAAGGCCTACACAAACTCTACTATAAGATTCAATCAACTAATGCTTCACCTTGGAGGACTAACACCATGTAGTTACTTCTCTTTCTACTCTACACTTAGATGGCTCTAAGTGTCAAATCCTCAAATTCTTCATATTTCCTTGCAGGGGTATTCTCCATATGGAAAAATTTCATATCTTGATGAATTTGAACCACTTTAGTGGGATCTTGTATCATATCCTTATCGGAAGAAAGATTTCATCATAAGTGACCTTAAAAGTATGCCTATTCCTTATAGCCTTTACCAGTCACGTTTCCCTCTTTTTCAACAAAAATTTCCCAAATAGCTTGACAATCTAAAACTAGATTTGGATACCCTTTTGGATGTTTTAAAATATTCATGAGGGTTTTGGGTCTGACAGAGGCCGTACAATGGGTTCCTACAAACTACAACAATAGGCCTAATAAGCCTAATTTCTAGGACTTAATAGTGAACTTGTTTGAAACTTGCTCAAACCTTGGACTAGATGATTGGTATGGATCCAATCCTAATGACATGTTATGGTATGATGAAACCCTTCCCTGTACTATACCTATATCATATAGTACCTTCATATCTTGCAGGAAAACTTAAAACTTTCAACTCTTAGACTTCTAACTGGGCTCCAAATGCTTACCTAGGGCCTAGTCATAATAATAGCTCCTCATTCTTTCAAGACTCCTACTCCTAAACATATTTATAGTAGTGACTCCCCTTCCATTTCCATCCATCATGAGTTCTTTCCCATACCTAGATTTCATGGGGGAGCCATGACTTCTTAGACTGGTCAAAACAAAACCAATCTACACACCGTAGCTAAAACACTAATAATCAGAAGATAAATGAGCTAAAAAAAACAAGCTCTTCAAATGAAAAAGTCTTGGAATAGTATATAGAACACTAATTAACCATTAATTTGGTCTTTGAATCCATAAGATATGACTGTCAACACAAAGTCACGGGAATTTCATTGTAACACACTTGTAGAGCTCTATTCACACACTTCAAAAATATTTCAATGCAACAAACAACATGAGATTCAAGACTTGGATTACATTAGATGCCATCTCCTTCATTTTAGGGCATGTTGGCTGATTCCCCACCTCCTAAAGTTTAGGGGATCTAAAGCTATCTGAGTTGCATGCAACATTTACAATAATTGCAAATGTTGTCATGACAACTTCTTTGCAACAATTGGCATCTTTCATTTATGCGATGATCCTAATTCTTGGGACTCTTAACCTCCTATGTTTCAAGGATCTAAGGCCATTAATGACCTTATGGAATCTTTACAACTCCCTTGTATGTTTAGAACACAATAAAGACTCTATCTCATCTACTAACACTAAGAATTTAATAACAACTAACAAAGGCTAATTGTAGTAGGAATAGGTAGTGGTTGATAAAGACCCACATTTGAAGAAGTTCCCTTGGCCTTTTGACATACAAGAAAAATCTCTGCATACCTTCTGACATCTAGATTCATCCTTGGCTAATAGTAAAACCTTGAAACAAGGTCTTGAGTCTTAGTGATCCCAAAGTGACCACTCAAAGCACCATTATGCTTTTCTTGCATCAAATTCTCTCTAATATAACCTCTAGGAACACATAATTGATTCCCTTTAAACAAGAGATCACTTTGCAAAGTATACTTAGCATACCTACTATGAAAATGATTCTTGTACTCAGCACATACATTGTATATGTCAGCAAAATCTTCATCATCTACATATAGATCCTTGAAGTGATCTATTCCCATGCTCTTCAACTAAATTTATTGGATTGTGAGTGTCCTTCTAGACAATGCATCTGCCACCTTATTGAGGACACCTTTCTTGCACTTGATATTGAAGGTATACGCTTGTAGGTACTCAACCCACTTCATGTGCTTGTGACTCAACTTCTCTTGTGAATTCAAGAAACTAAGTGCTTGATTGTCTGAATACACAATGAATTCCTTTGGAAGAAAATAGTGCCTCCATTTCCTTAGAGCCTGGACCAATGCATACATCTCAAGGTCATAAAAAGAGTACTTCCTCTTAGCCTCACTCAACTTTTTAGAATGGAAAGCCACCGATCTTCCTTCTTGGCTTAGAATAGCCCCAATTGCTACATTGCTAGCATCACACTTAAAGGTGAAAAGCTTCTCAAAGCTTGGCAGCACTAAAATAGGTTGGGTGGCTATCTTCTCCTTCAACAAATCAAATCTTTTATTAGCATTCTCATTCCAAACAAACTTGGTTTTCATTTCTCCCTTGATAGTATCCAATATGGGAGCACAAATTGCACTAAACTACCTTATGAATTTCCTATAATATTGTGCAGGGGCATGAAAACTCCTTACCTCTATTGCTATCCTTGGAGTAGGCCAATTCATGATAGCCTCCACTTTGATTTTTTCCATTTTCAGATTTCCATGTGATAAGACAAACCCAACGTACACTAGCTCAATTTTGATGAACTCACACCTCTGCAAGTTGATCATCAATTTCTCCTCGTGTAGGTTCCTGAAAAAAATGTCAAGATGCTCTAGATGCTCACTCCCTATCTTGCAGAAAATTAGTATATCATCTAGATATACAACTACAAACTTGCCTGTGTAGCCTTTGAGGACTTCATTCATGAGCCTCATGAGTGTGGAGGGGCCATTTGACAATCCAAATGGCATGAAAAGCCATTCATACAGCCCTTCATTGGTCTTGAAGGCTGTCTTCCACTCATCTCCTTCATGTATTCTTATTTGGTGATAGCCACTCTTCAAGTCTATCTTACTATAGTACTTGGCTTCACCTAAACAATCCATTAGGTCTTCAATCCTAGGGATAGGAAACATATGCCTTATAATTATCCTATTGATAGCCCTTGAATCTGTGCAAAGCCTCCAAGTTCCTCCTTTCTTTGGTGCAAGTATAGTGGGTATGGCACATGGACTAATACTTTTTCTAATTAGGCCTTGGTCTAGGAGTTCTTGTATTTGTCTTCCTATTTCCTCATTTTGTTGAGGGGTCATCTTATAGGCTTCTTTGTTAGGTAGGGTAGCTCCTGGAATAAGGTCTACCCTATGGCTTATGGCTCTCTTACGGGGTAAAGTTGATGGTTTTCCATCACTTACAATACCTTGGTATGTCTGCAGCATACCTTGAATCTCAATTGGTAACTCTATCTTCTTAGCCACCTTGCCATCATCTAACTCCTTTGGCCTTAGCACCAATGCAAAGCCTACACCTTCACTCTCTTCCATGGCTTGTAAGAACTCTTTTTCAACCCACCATAAGTACATTCAAACATGCTATCTTTACTTCAGCATCCTCCAATAATGAATGTATTTTGAAGGTCACATTGTCCTTCTTGAAGGAATAAGAATTCTTTCCTCCATCATGTATGGCTTGGCATTCAAATTGCCATGGTCTACCTAAGAGAAAATGACATGCACCCATAGACAACACATCACACAAAACTTTGTCTTTGTACCTTCCAATGGAGAACTCCACCCATGCTTGCTCATTCACTAACACATGTTGGCCTTTATTGAATGAAGTAACCTTGTAAGGATTGGTGTGGGGTATCCTTGTCAACTTCAACTTTCTAACTCCTTCCTCTAACACAATATTGTCAATATAACCTGAATCAATAATGACCCTACATACTTTCCCCATCATCTTGCACTTAATCCTAAACAAAGAACTCCTTTGGCTTGGTTCCTCCTTCATCGGCTCCTTGATTAGAGTTCTCCTCATCATAAGATTTTCTAGTTCATCTAAATTCAATGGTACTTCAACATGCTTCTCTGTTGCATTAGACTCACCTTGCACAAGGTTAGCTCTCTTGTCACCTCCTTGTGATGAACCACCTTTCTCTGGACATCTATAGGTAGGGTGCCCCATTTGATTGCAATGGTAGCACTTCATATTGTCAAAGTAATTGCCTCTTCCTCCTTGTCCACCACTTCTTCCTCTAAAGCTAGAGTTAGAACTACTTCCTCTACCACCTCTACTTGAGCTTCCTTCTTGCTACTCACTGAATTTTACATCTCCTTGAATTCTTGATTCAGAACTTCTTCCACCATAGCCACCTCGTTGTTCTCTACTATCTTTTCTTTTAGCTTTTCCTTTAGAGGTTTCTTGTTTCCTTCTACTTTTCTCTTCTATCTTCAAGGCCATTTGATAGCATTCGTGAATGGATTTGAAGTTCACTAGACTCATTTCCTCTTGTATAGACCATTTCAGGTCATTCAAGTACCTTGCAAGTTTGATACTTTCATCTTCAACTACCTTGGATCTCAAACATAATTTTTGAAACTCCTCGATATATGCTTGGACATCTAAATATTTATGCCTAAGATTGTGTCTCCTCCTATGAAGTTGGACTTCATAATCAATAGGAAGGTAAGCTTGCTTCACTTTGGATACCATGCCCTTACATGTCACAATAGGACCTTTTCCATCCTTTTCCCTCTCGGTTTGCACAAACTTCCACCAAGTAAGAGCTGAACCTCTTAGTCTAGACTTGGCCACCATAACTTTTTGTGCCTCTAAGATACCATCACATTCAAAATGGTTCTCAATACTATCTATCCAATCCATGACTGAATCTGGATCGATTTGTCCACTGAATAGTGGTACACCTTCCAAAGCTTTCTCACTCAATGCCTTCAATGCTTTTAAGAATGGCTCTTCAGGAAGAACAGAGTCAGGTGTTGGAGCTTCCTCCTCCAAATCTAATTCCTTCTCCCTTGATTCTTTTTCTTCCTTTTGGTCAATTTTCTCTTTGACCTTATCTGCTTTGTCTTGGACTTCACCCAAGAGTTGCTCCATCTGAGCTAGTCTTTCCCTTAGCAACTTGTTATCTTCTTCTTGTTCCTCAACCTTCTTGGATAACTTAGCATTAATCACCATGGTTTTGTCTTCTCTTGATCCAGTTGGTGTATTCTCCCCCACTGATTTATTAGGCTGCAACATCCACCACAAGCCTGATCAATTCAAGCTCTAATACCAATACGATGTATGGTAACTCCAAGGCTTTCTTGCACATCCACCAAGAGACTTCACTTGTCTTTACAAGAATCCTATTCTTCTTTAGGATCTTCCCAATAGGCTTAGGTCATTAAATAAGGCCTACACAAACTCTACTATAAGAGTCAATCAATTGATGCTTCCCCTTGGAGGACTAACATCATGTAGTTACTTCTCTTTCTACTCTACACTTAGATGGCTCTAAGTGCCAAATCCTCAATTTCTTCATATTTCCTTACAGGGGTGTTCTCCATATGGAAAAATTTCATATCTTGATGAATTTCATCCTTTTTAGTGTGATCTTATATCATATCCTTATCGGAAGCAAGATTTCATCATAGGTGACCTTAAAAGTATGCCTATTCCTTGTAGCCTTTACCAGTCACGTTTCCCTCTTTTCAGAAAAAATTTCCCAAACAACTTGACAATCTAAAACTAGATTTAGATACCCTTTTGGAAGTCTTAAAAAATTCACAAGGGTTTTGGGTCTAATAGAGGCCATACAATGGGTTCCTACAAACTAGGACAATAGGCCTAATAGGCCTAATTTCTAGGACTTAACAGTGAACTTGTTTGAAACTTGCCCAAACCTTGGACTAGATGATTGGTATGGATCCAATCCTAATAAAATGTTATGGTATAATGAAATGATTCCCCATACTGTACCTATACTATACTATACCTTCATATCTTGCAAGAAAACTTCAAACTTTCAAACCTTAGACCTCTAACCGGGCTCCAAATGCTCACCTAGAGCCTAGTCATAATAATAGCTCCTCATTCTTTCAAGACTCCTACTGCTAAAAATATTTACACTAGTGACTCCCCTATCATTCCCATCCATCATGAGTTGTTTCCCATGGATATATTTCATGGGGGAGCCATGACTTCTTAGACTAGTCAAAACAAAACTAGTCTAGACACCCTAGCTAAAACACTAAAAATCAGAAGATAAATGACCTCAAAACAACTAGCTCTTCAAATGAAAAAGTCTCGGAATAGTATATAGAACACTAATTAACCATTATATTTGGTCTTTTAATCCATAAGATATGAATATCAACACAAAGTCTAGGGAATTTCACTGTAACACACTTGCAGAGCTATATTCATACACCACCTCCTAAAGTTTAGGGGATCCAAAGCTATCTGAGTTGCATGCAACATTTGCAATAATTGCAAATGTTGTCATGACAACTTCTTTGCAACAATTAGCATCTATCATTTATGCCATGATCCTAATTATTAGGACTCTTAACCTCCTATGTTTCAAGGATCCAAGGCCATTAATGACCTTATGGCATCTTTACAACTCCCTTTTATGTTTAGAACACAATAAAGACTCTATCTCAACTACTAACACTAAGAATTTAATAACAACTAACAAAGAATAATTGTGTGACCTTAGTCCTAATGACTAACTCAGCTAGCCAACATAGAAAATGACCTTATAATGTCTTCAACTAGACTAATCTAGTCTTCTTGACTTGGCTAGAGTCAAGTACAAGCCCAAACTACTAAACATGGAGGTAGCCTAGGTGTTTTCCTACACCACATAGTCGGTGAAAACTAGAATGTAAGATTTTTCATTAGATAGAGGGTTGATAGGACCAATAGAATCCATGGCCCATTTATCAAATGGTGTGACCACCACTTGTGGAAATAGAGGCATTTCATCTAACTTTATAGGATGAACCATCCGTTAAAATTTATCACATTTCCTGGTAGAGTTGGTTGCATCCTTATGAAGTGTAGGCCTGTAATAACTAGTTGTCAATATTTTCATAGTTGTCCTTTTAATTGCAAAGTGTCTACCATAGGGCTCATCATTAAAAGCATGAATGATTTCATAAGTTTCATCCTCACATACACATCTTTGCATGACTTGGTCTAGACCAGTATAAAATTTTGGTCCCGGAGGGCCCCAGAATCAATGTCAGGTTTTCGGATCCTAATGCGGGAGGGTTTTAATTTGAAATTCATTTAATTTTTTTCCCTCCTTAGTTGGTTATTGTGATTGGACCATAACTTGAGGTGAAATTTGAATTATGGGTCCTCACATTAATCTAGGAGCCTCACCTTGTAACCTCTATATAAAGACTCTCATTTGCCTTCATTTTAACAACTACACTAAGCAAGACCAAGCAATTTCATGAGCAAGAATCCATCAAGGAGACATAATTGATTGAAGCAAGCAAGAAATGGTGAAGTGAAGATGCAAGATTACAAGAGGATGATATAGAAGATCAAGCCATTGTTGATATCAAGCATTTTTGTGAGCACACCATTGTGAACATCTATTTGGAGTAAGAGAGATCGTTTCTTCCTTGATCCACAATTATCAATATTCAAGGATTCAAAGATACAATCATGGGGTAGAAATTATGGATTATGAGTTTGGTAGGAGTACTTTATCCTTGGGGGCTTGGTATGCTTTCTTATCTTATTCAAATCTATGCATTACTTTCTCATACATCTTCATGCTAGGGTTTCAATCTAGAGGATTAGATCTTGGCATTACACATTCAATACAAACATGTTCTATTACATCTGGCTATTTCTGGAGGTAGAGATCACCAAAATAGGGGTTTGACTAAGGAAAAACCCTATATAGCCACCCCAAAACACCATTTTCAGATATCTATAGTCATTGTTTTGAGAATTGATATGCGGATCTGAGTACCCTTTTCATTAAAGTTTCAGGATCTGGGAACAAAATTTCTGCCAGAGCTATTGCAGGTCAAGGATGCCCTTTAGTGAGGGGTAAGATTGTGCCCCATGGTAAGATTGTGCTCTATTATCTATGTCAAAGTCGACCTGATTCCAGAGAGACAAATTTTTTTTGGGTTTTCTTTGTTATGGATCAAGACCAGAAAACTGCAACAGACAAAACTTATAAAAATTTTCTCTTTGGAATCAGGTCGACTTTAACCCAGATAGGGTGAAACAATCTTACCCCGGGGCACAATCTTACCCCTCACTGAAGGTCATCCTTGACCTAAAATATCTCCAACAGAAATTTTGTTCGCAAATCCTGAAAGTTTGACAAAAAGGGTACTCATATCTGCACTTCAATTCTCGAAACATCGACTGTAGATATCTGAAAATGGTGTTTTGAGGTGGCTATGTAGGGTTTTTCCTTAGTCAAACCCCTGTTTTGGTGATCTCCACCTCCAAAAATAGTTAGATGTAATAGAATATGTGTGTGTATTGAATGTGTAATGCCAAGATCTAATCCTCTAGATTGAAACCCTTGCATGAATATATATGGGAAAGTAATGCATAGATTTGAATAAGATAAGAAAGCATACCAAGCCCCCAAGGCTAAAGCACTCCTACGAAACTCATAATTCATAATTTCTACCCAATGATTGTATCTTTGAATGCTTGAATATTGATAATGGTGCATCAAGGAAGAAAGGATCCCTCTTGCTCCAAATAGATGTTGACAATGGCGTGCTCACAAAAATGCTTGATATCAACAATGGCTTGATCTTCTATATCATCCTCTTCCAATCTTGCATCTTCACTTCACCATTATTGGCTTGCTTCAATCAATTATGTCTCCTTGATGGATTCTTGCTCAAGAAATTCCTTGGTCTTGCTTGGTGTAGTCTAAAATGAAGGAAAATGAGAGTCTTTATATAGAGGTTCCAAGGTGAGGCTCTTAGAGTAATGTGAGGACCCATAATTCAAATTTCACCTCAAATTATGGTCCAATCACAATAACCAACTAAGGAGGGAAAAGAATTAAATGAATTTCAAATTAAAACCCTTTCGCATTCAGATCCGAAAGCTTGACATTGATTTCGGGGCCCTCTGGGACCAAAATTTGAAAAGGGGGATCAAATCCTGAAGGAGGTCAAAAAAGACCTCGACTCTGACCTAGGTCAGCAATGACCTCGACTCTAACCTAGGTCAGAGATGAGGTCAGAGATGACCTCAACTCTGAACTAGGTTAGGGTTGACCTCGACCTTGACCTAGGGGTCTAGATCCAGCCAGAATAGAAACCAAAAGGTTCTAGGGGTGCCTGAAGACCTAGAAATGATAAAAGAACATGCCAAGTTACCAGAGAGAGGCACATAGTCCTATGATGAATATGATTAAGAACATGAGGACCTATGCCTAGGTCCTACCTAGAAAATAAATCCATAGAGAAGGGAAATTAAGGATAATCCTCGGGATCCTAACCCTAATTTCACTTAGAATGAAGGAATCAAGTGCAAAATGCATTCTAAATACAAGTCTATCATGATAAATGCACTAAAAGAGGGTGCTAAACCTATCAAGATGGAAGTACTTCCATTTTAAGATGATACAAATATATTATCAATCAAAGAAAATTGAAAACTTTTCTTAACAAGGAATTTTCTTTCCTTGGGAGAAAAATGTTGTCTTTTCTTGAATATGTTCCCAAAGGACATGTAAATGTTGTCTTTTCTTGATCCTCTAAAGTAATGTTGATCTGGTTATATCCATTGTATCCATCAAGAAAAGAAAAGTACTTTTTACCAGCTAAGGTACCCAGAACTTGATCAATGAATGGCAAGGTAAAATGATCCTTCTTTGTAGCATAGTGGTAAACTACATTCATTGATATGGATTCTATGTGTGCAGAAATTTCGGCTCAATTCTTTCATATCTCCATAATCCCATGCAAAATATTTCTTATGATTACAAAGGAGTTGATTCAATAGGGATAATTATGATGATGACAGTTTATTGTTGACATGTAGGTTGTGACTAGGTGAGAGCTCCACCTGAGTTGTTAATTCAAGCATTGATACTTTAGGTATAAGAGGTGTGGATATCTCACAAGGTAGTAATTGATGGATAAAATCAGGTTCAACAAGAAGAACATAGTCCTCATAGGTTGATAACTGCAAAATGAAAATTTCAAAGATATCTTTTTTTGTAACACAGTGATTGGTAAGAATTATTTGAATCACATCATCATATTCTTGAAGTTGCAGGAAATATATTTTGTACATAACAACATAAGTTGAGCAATAGAGTTAAGATCTTCCACCTCATCTCCTAAATCGGGCTAAATAGGAGTGCTTAAGTCTAGTTGAGGTTGGGCTAGAGGATATAAAGATAACTTCTTAATTGTTTAGCCATCTGAAATGGTCATGTTACCTGAACAACAACTTATATTGGCATCAGCTATGGCTAACCAAGTGATGCAGGAGAATCTTAAATTCTTGGCAATCTCATGTCATGAAAAACAAGTTAGAGTTGTTAGATATGCTCAGTAGTTTCTTTTGGGCTTTCAGTGATGTATTCATGTTTCCACCGACGGGGCTCGATTTCTACTCGGTTCCTTCATTTACCGAGTTGGCTCAATTGGGTAACCAAGTTAATTTCTTGTCCATTGGTAATCTTGCTCACTGAGTGGTTTATTTTGGATTTTTCTTGAGGCCCACTTGTGCATTTAATTTTTCTCATAGAGTTAATGGTTGCATCGATCATTGGGAAGGGTGTGGACTTGGATCTGGACATTTCTTTCTCCAATGATTGGATCTAAAGGTCAACTTGTTTCAGTAGCCTCTTGTATAAATAAAGTAGTATGTTATAGTTTTAGGTATCAATTTTGAGAGATAGGAGATAGGATCTAAAAGTTGAATCCTTTCATATATTAGAATTGTTGTAATTGAATTCTGATTGTATTTGGCTATAACAGGGAAGGCCTCATAGCATGAAATGTATGAAGTTATTGATGAATAATATATGAAGTTTATGTATTCTCTCACTTCCTTCTTGTGTTGTTGCTTTTGTGTGATGTTTCTGCAAGGAGGTTGGTCATTTGGGAGTGTATTTGGCCCTTTTCCAAGTCTCTTTGTGTCGGATGATATTAGAGAGAGGTTAGATCAGGGAACACTTTAAGAAACCCCCTCCCTAGAAAAAGTGTAAAATCCTGGCGAATCCTACATTATTTTGGCTAGAAAAAAATAATATTGTTGGCAAATTGTTTTAATTTGAAAGGAAAAAATATTAATTTAATTGGCAATTTTTTTTTTAATTATATGAAAATTATATAAAATCTTGATGAATCTTTCATTGTTGAAGAAAATCACAGATAGAAGTACACATACCTAGAAACCATCATTTAATCATTATTTTTATATGGATCCTAATTAATTATCATACTTGAAGGTTAAATCTAGTACTATTAAATTACCTCTGAAACCTCAAATGACTTTTAATATTTTAGCAAGGTGTCCAAAGTTAGTTTTATATCATCTGACATATAGTAAACCTATTTTTTATAACCATTGGATGATCCTAAATCAATGGCATAAATCCTATTTTGGGCCAAACTTTTAAAGGACACCCAGTTCCAGAGAAAGTATTTGAAATAAAGGCATGTGTCCACAATGAAATTTATATCGGGCCAAAGTTTGAAAGGATAAAAAGTTCCATGAAAAGTCTTCGAAATAGAGACACATGTCAAATCTATGTACTTAACTCTACTCTAACTTAAATTTTGACCAGATATTGGCGAATATGACCATTGATTAAGACAAGCTTTGGAAATTGTAGGAAAAAATATTTAATTTATTGTGTGGAAAAATTAGATTGTATTGGTGAATTCATCATTGAAATACAAATAATTCCATATCACTACTGGCGATTGGCCTATGCATGGGACCCAATTTTTATAAAGTGTAGGCAACATGGCCACCCTGAAAGTCCAATTTTTTTTGCCAAATTTTGGGTCCTTGATGAGTGAAATTCAACAATTGGCAAATATTCACCACTAAAGTTATCCCGAGGTTAGATCTTGATCTAGATTTGCAAATTTAGGTCTTTGGTCGAGGGTTCCTTCTTGTAAGCCGTAGTTGGTATTTTTTGTGGGGTGATAATTTTTTATCTGACTTGCAATTGAAGAGGGTTTCAAGATGGTTCTTGGCAGGTGAGATGAAAATTTAGGATTGGTATATATGCTAAGACAAATTGCTTCTACGTTAGAAGTTGTTGAGACAGTCCAATGCCGGGGAAGACATCTTGAGAATGTTAGTGATGAAGAAGCTGAAGATGAACAAGGTGAAGCAAAACCTACACATGTGATGGATCAAGGTGAAGAAAGACTTTTGAAGGCATTGACAGACTTGAAGTCAACACCGCACTTCAATCCTCCTGAATACAATGGTAAGATGGATTCAAATGAGTTGATGAACTGGACAACCAAGATAGAGAAGTATTTTGAATATGAAAATATTCCTGAGGAAAAGAAGGTGAAAATTGCAAGTACAAAGTTGAAAAGTCACGCATCCTTATGGTGGGAGCATCTACAATTAGACAAAAAAAGGAAATATTTAAAGACAAAATCAAGGTATGGAATAAGATGGTGAATAAGTTGAAATGCAAGTTTCTACCTTGTGATTATCAGATTAACCTAGTTAGGAGAATGTAAAGCTTGAGGTAGAAAGATAGCTTGGTAAAAGACTATACTGAGGAATTCTATAGGCTAGACATTAGATCTAGACATATTGAGGATGAGGTGGAAATAATTGATAGATACTTGAATGGGTTAAGAATTTATATTCAAGAGGAAATCAGTTTGGTAAAGTTGGAAAGTATTGAAGAAGATTATTAGTTTGTCCCGAAAGCTAAGGAGAAATTGAACAAAAGACATGAGAAAAGACAAAGAGAAAAAAGTTGTAGATTCCCTAGAGAAAGAGGTAGATCTGATGGTGAAAACAATAGATTTGATCAAGACAAAACAAATTAGGATAAAGGCAAGACCGAGTGGAAAGGTCAAAGTTCTTCTAGAGGAAGAGGTAGTAACTACCGAGGTGGCTATAGCAGAGACGGATTCTGAGGAACTTGTTGAAATTGTGGAGAAGGATACAGATCATTTGAGTGTACACATGCAAGCAAAAAGGTTGTTAACAGTAGAAATGCTTTGGTACAAGAAGACTTGCCAAATGAACCAGAGAAGGAAAAGAACTTGATGGTCAGAAGAGCACTATGGAGTGAAAGTAATAAGGAAGACCCAGTAAGGAAAAGTTTATTCTAGACTAGATGAGAAGTTGTTGATAAACTATGGAAGGTAATCATTGATAGTGGAAGCTTAGAGAACCTGGTATCTGAGGAAATCGTTGCAAATTTGTAGTTAGAAATACTAAAACACCCGAAGCCTTATCAAAGTTCATGGATCAAGGATGAGCATACACTATTGGTAAGTGAACAATGTTATATGAATTTGAAAATTGGAAAGTGCTATGATAAGGTGTTATGTGATATCATTCCTATGGACTATTGTCATATTTGGTTGGGTAGACCTTGGAAATATCATAGACATGCTATATGATGGAAGATTGCATAAATATACTATTTGGGCTGATGGGAGAAGACAAACATTGTTTCCTTTGATTGAAGAATCTGTTGGTAATGTTTGCACAATTGTGAAAGTTTGTTTGATGGAAGGAAGAAAGTTTATTAAGGATTTGAAGAAGAATGATGTATGTTTTTTTGTGATTCCTAATAAATCGAGTGAGAAAATAGTGGACACTGAGAGGAGATAAAAGAGAATTCATTTCGACGCATGGAGCCAATAAAAGTTTTGAGACTTTGAGGAAGAAGTTTTGTGAACTGACTGTGTTAGTTTTACCTGATTTGAATAAGGTATTTCAAGTTGAATGTGATGGGAGTGGTAGTGTAGTAAGAGTTGTTTTTGTTAGGAATGAATGTTGAAAACATGAAATTTTTGAGTGCTCCCCCTAGAAATCATTTAAAACTAATCAAAAATCAAATTTATTTTTTTCTGTGTTGCAAAATTCAATGAACGAGCCAAAATTTATGCCCAAAATATTACACGTTGGTTTTTTACAAAAAATGGTCATACACAAAAAATAAATTAGAGATGAAAAACTTAACATAATTAGAATTAAAAATAAATTATATGTTTAGATCGCTAACAGAGAGATCTATAATATCACATCATCTTATTTTTACGTTCTTGAGCCATGAGTAAACCTGACAAGGAGCACACAAAAAAAGATGTCATTTTTTTGTATGTCTACTAGAAAACACGTCTCAGGCCTATTTGAATCATCCAAGCCTTTGGGTTGGATCTCCAAGGCAAATCCAAGCATTAGAATAGGTAAATTTGAACGCCTTACAAAGCACATGTGCCCTATAGCACCCTATAGGGCGAGCACACTATTGAAATCTATGACTTCCATAGGTAGTGCACCCTATGGAAGTCATAGATTTCAATAGTGTGTTGCCCAAATAGGGCGTGCGCCCTATAGGGTGAGCGCACTATTTAGATCTATGACTTTCATAGGGCGTGCGCCCTATTTAAGTCATAGATTTAAATAGTGATGAGAAATTGTCAAATTGCCCTCTCTCTCTCTCTCTCTCTCTCTCTCTCTCTCTCTCTCTCTCTCTCTCTCTCTCTCTCTCTCTCTCTCTCACACACACACACACACACACACATGCTCTCTCCCACCTTCCTACCCTCTATATTCCCTCTCTCTCCCTCTCTCTCTCTGCACCTTCCTGCCCTCTATATTTTCCCTTATTACCCTGTTTCAACCCCTCTCTCACACACATATTCTCTCTCCCACCTTCCTACCCTCTATATTCTCTCTCTCTCTCCACCTTTGTACCCTCTATATTTTCCTTATTACCCTCTCTCTCTCTCTCTCTCTTTCTCTCTCCACTTTTTTGTTTCTTGCAAAGGGCACATGCACTATAGCACTATGCAAGACTATGCATGTTACGTTCTATCTCTCTCTCTCACCACTTTTTTGTTTCTTGCAAAGGGCACGTGTGTTGTAGTGCGCTAGCGCTATGCAAGACTATGTATGTTACGTTCTCTCTCTCTCTCTCATACACACACACCACTTTTTTATTTCTTGCAAAGGGCACATGTGCTATAGCGCGCTAGCACTATGCAAGACTATGCATATTACACTTTTCTTGTTTTTGCATAGGGTGCATGCATCTTAGCTTTTTGCATAGTGTGTGTGGCCTATAGGGCACATGCGCTTTAGTGCCTGTGCACTATGGCCATTTTTGGGCCAAAAAGGAAAGTGGCACCTTTTTGGTCCCCCATCTTTGTGCATATACCCATTTAGGGGTTAGCATTTAGGTCCAAGATTTAGCATTTACGATGAGGGTTTACCATTTAGGTTTATGGTTTAGCTTAATATTTAGGATTTAGGGTTTAACATTTAGAATTAGGATTTAAAAATTAAGTTTAGGATTAGGGTTTAACATTTAGGATCTATGGTATGGTTAGGGTAAGGGTTTTGCTAAGGTTAAATTTTTATTAGGGTTAGAGTTTTGTTAGGGTTAGGGTTAGGATCAGGGTTTAGAATTTAGGATCATGGCTAAGATTATACTTAGGGAGAGGTTTTAGGATTAGTTTTAGGATTAGAGTTAAGATTAGGATTAGGGTTAGGATTGGAATTAGGTTTAGGGTTAGGATTAGGATTAGGTTTAGGGTTAGGATTATGATTAGGGTTAGGGGTAGGATTGGGATTATGATTGGGTTTAGGGTTTCTATCATGGTTAGGATTAGGGTTTAGGATTTATATCACAGTTAGGATTAGGGTTTGGGTTAGGGGTGTTAATAGGGTGAGAGTTAAAATTATGGTTAGAGTTAGAATTATGATTAAGATTACGACCAAGATTAATGTTCTTATTACACCTTGGTTAGGGTTTAGATCAGGATTTTTTTTGGATTCATATTAGGGTTTGGGTAGGGTGGACATTAGGGTTAGGGTAAAGACTATGGTTATAGACAAGATAAAATTATGGTTAGGGTTCAATTAAGGATATAGTTTTAGTTCAATTAGTGTAATGGTTGAAGCATAATTAGGATTAGAGTTAAGGTTAGATTAGCGTTAGAATTAAATTAGAGGGAAATATTTGAGTTATAGTTAGGGTTGTAGTTAACTATACTTAGGTTTTGATTATAGTAAGGGTTTGAATATGGATAAGGTATGCTTATACTTAGGGTTAGAATTATAGTTCAATTAGAGCTAGAGTTAGGGTTATGCTTTAATTTTATTAGGATTAGGGTTAAGTTGAGTGTTAGATTTCAAGGATTATTTTATTTGGATTTTATATAAGTTAGGATTTAGGTAGGTTAAAAATTAGGGTGATAGTTTAATTTAGTTTTGTATAATGGTTAGGGTTAAGTTTAGGGTTTAATTTATCAAGTGACCCTTTTTTAAATCTTAGTTCTAGGGTTAGGTTGTAGGTATAAAGTTAAATTTGACTTAATATTTAATTAAGATGAGGGTTCGGATTGCAATTTTTTTAAGGTTAATGTTCAATTTGGTTTACGGTAATATTTCAAGTGACCTCTTAGTCATTTTTTGTTTCTTCCTTATAGGTTATGTTGTTCTTTTAAGCATTACTTCAAAAAATGATCACAAATTAAAACTTGAAGTATCTAATATGGTCCCATAAATCTTTATGGCAACATTTATAATTTAATCATATCCATTAGATTGAATTTATCTCACCCTGTAGTCTCACAATTTTATTTTTATTATAATCACCTCAACCTAGTTTATTGATCACATTAAAATTTCCAAGCTCCCCACTAATTCAAAAATATGGCCTCCAATGACATGCAATAATTGCAAGATTTGCATAAAAAAGATTTGTTGAAAATGTCATTGAAATATTTTAAACCAAATTCTTTGGCATCATTCTCCCTACTTTAGGCATGATGTTTTGCACATTACACAATGATTGTGAAATGATAGACATGGCAGCTGAAGAGGATTTACAAACTTCAAAGCTAATGGAAGCAAGCACAAAGCCTTACTCAGCAACCTTTGTCAGCATCCTCCTTGCGTTTGCTAAATGCAAGCATGAGACCCCTTCTTTTTGTGATACATAGAAATGGATTACAGATTAAATCATAAATACTCTTTGCACAAAAAATATATATGATTTTGAAACTAATTATCAAATTTAATAAATTAAATAATATGGTGGCATAGCCCTCCATATTTTTTTATCAAACATTCAAAACCAAATATAATAGTAGAAATTAAATGTTAAATATAAAAGCTATATAAAATAAAGTATCAAAACTAAACCTTAAAGATTTTCCAACTTTAAATAAGGAACACGAAAGATTTTTTACCTTTTTAAACCATTGCAAATGAATAATCTAAATAATCTAAATCTGAAAAAATATGGTGGCATATCCCTCCATATTTAAATTTAAATCTAAATATTAAAACTAAATATCAAATTAAATAATGATCAAAATCTAAATCTAAGAGAAATATAAATCCAAATCTAGCTCTAAAACTAAATCTAAATCTTAAAGTATTAAAACCAAATCTTAAAAAATTTATAATTTTAATTAAGGTAGAAAAAATATTTTTCACCATTCTAAATGAGTAATCTAAATAATCTAAATATAAACCAATATAGCAACATTTCCCTCCATATTTAAATTTAAATCTAAATATTAAAACTAAATATCAAATGAAATAATAATCTAAATCTAAATCTAAGAGAAATCTAAATGTAAATCTAACTCAAACTAAAATTAAATCTAAATGTAAAACTAAAACTAAATCTAAACCTAATTCTAAATCTAAAACTAAAAATCTTAATCTAAAACTAATTGTGGTCTCTTATTGCACATTAATAAATTTATCTTATCCTATGTAAAAAACAAATTATTAAATATAAAATAAAAATATCACCTTGATATTTGGTTGCTCTTGAAATGGGCTTCCTACAAATGAAATGAGGAGACAACCTTTTATAATTAGAGTGTCTCTTCATATTCCCTAAAAGGTTCCTTTTCTAATTCTTTTGCCTCTTTACATTCCACAAAAAATATAAAACACTCCAAAACATTTAAATTTTAAACTTATTATTCATCCATGTGGCACTCCTATTTTTTTGGTCATATTTTTTTGGGCCCATTATTTTAGCCTTTATTTTGGTATTATTTTCGACCTTGGCATTGCAATTTATGATTTATTTAAATTTATAATTTTGTAACTTATTTATTTTATTTAATAATTTTTATTGTACAAATTAAATATTAAATATAAAAAGTATATAAAATAAAGTATTAAAACTAAATAAGGAAGAAGAAAGATTTTTCAACATTTTAAACCATTGCAAATGAATAATCTAAATAATCTAAATCTAAAGCATTATGACACCATTGCCCTCTGTATTTAAATTTAAATCTAAATATTAAAACTAAATATTAAATAAAATATTGATCAAAATCTAAATCTAAGAGAAATATAAATATAAATCTAACTCTTAAACTAAACTAAATCTTAAAGATTTTCCAATTTTAATTAAAGAATACAAATATTTTTTTACCATTTTAAACCATTCTAAATGAATAACCCAAATAATCTAAATCTAAACTAATATGACGATATTACATATTTAAATTTAAATCTAAATATTAAATGAAATAATGATCAAAATCTAAATCTAAGAAAAATTTAAATCTAAATCTAACTCAAACTCAAACTAAATAGAAATGTAAAACTAAATCTAAATTTTAAACTAAAACTAAAATTATAAAAAAAAAAATTTATTATTAAATTATACAAAATAAAAATATAACCTTGATATTTGGTTGGTTGCTTTCTTTGAAATGGGCTTCCTACAAATGAAATGAGGAGACACTCTTTTATAATATGAGAGTGTCTCTTCATATTCCCTAAAGGGTGCCTTTTTTAATTCCTTTGCCTCTCCAAATTTTAAAAAAAAATCACTCTAAAGTTTTAATTCCTTTGCTTCTACAAATTAAATCTTCAAGATTTTCCAATTTTAAATAAGGAAGAAGAAATATTTTTCATCATTTTAAACCATTGCAAATGAACAATCTAAATAATCTAAATCTAACGCATTATGACAACATTCCCTCCATATTTGAATTTAAATTTAAATCTAAATATTAAATAAAATAATCATAAAAAACTAAATATAACAGAAATATAAATTCAAATCTAACTCCAAAACTAAAACTAAATCTAAATCTTAAAGTATTAAAACTAAATCTTAAATATTTTCTAGTTTTAAATAAAGGAAAATGAATAATCTAAATAATCTAAATCTAAACCAATATGATGACATTACCTTCTATATTTAAATTTAAATTTAAATATTAAATAAAATAATGATCAAAATCTAAATCTAAGAGAAATATAAGTCTAATTCTAACTAAAACTAAAAGTAAATCTAAATCTAATTTGCTCTTGAAATTGACTTCCTACAAATGAAATGAAGAGATACTATTTTATAATCTAAAAGCATCTATTCATATTCTCTAAAAGGTGCCTTTTCTAATTCTTTCGCCTCTCAATATTCCATAAAAAAATTCAATTTTTATTTTTAAAATTTAACTTATTCTTCATCCATGTGGCACCCCTATTTTTTCGGGTCCCATTATTTGAGCTTTACCATTTGGCTTCCTATTATTTCGGTCACCTATGATTTTGGCTTAAATTTTGTAACTTATTTATTTAATCTAATAGATTTTATTGACAATAAATATTTTTGCATATTCCCATGTTGATATTCCCATTTGTAAACATTTACACATATTTACAAATATTTATACCTATTTTTATATTATTGCGTGCATTTACCTAATTATAAATATCTACAAATTTATACAGATTTATACACATTTACACACATTTATACATATTTATACACATTTATACATATCTATAAATATTTATAAAAATCTATACATATTGATACATATACATATTTATACACATTTATAAATATTCATACACATTTATACATATCTATAAATATTTATAAAAAATTATGCATATTTATACACATATTTACACACACACACACACACACACACACACACACACACACACACACACACACATATATATATATATATATATAGACACACACACACACATTTATAAATATTTATACACATTTATACATATTTATATATATTAATACATATTTATAAACATTTATAAATATGCATACACATTTATACATATTTATAAATATTTATACATAATTCTACACATTTATACATATTTACACATATTTAGACACATTTATAGATATTTATACACATTTATAAATATTAATACATTTTCATAAACTATGTTTATTCATATTTATAAATATTTATACACATTTATAAATATTAACACATTTATAAATATTAATACATTTTCATAAACTATGTTTATTCATATTTATAAATATTTATACACATTTATAGATATTTATAAATATTTATACACACTTATACACATTTATAAATATTTATGCACATTTATAAATACTTATAAACATTTATACATATTTATAAATATTTATACACATTTATATATATTTATAAACATCTGCAAAATATTAATATACATTTATACATATTTATCCCCATTTTTATATATTGATAAATACTTTTATATACTTATACACATTTTTATAAATATTTATATACATTTATACATATTTATACACATCTATACGTATTTATTTATGCACATTTATAAACACTCATACACATTTAGGCATTTATATATAGTTATATACATTTATAAATATTTATACATATTTGTATCCATTTACACATAGAATTTTAAATTTTTTTAAAAACAAAAATGTATGCACATGATAACACATCATAATTGAAATGAAAAAAATTATTTGAAAACATAATATGAATAATAAATTTCAAAAATAAAAAGTATTCCCGTTAACACATGTACACATTGAACATAAAGTATTTTCAAATTAAAAAATGCACACTCTACATAAATTTAAACACTCACACTATAAATTGAAATGAATAATGTTTGAACTCAAAATTTGAATAGTAAATTCATTTCAAGGTTGCAACATATTTCACAAAAAAATATGAACTCATGTCATAGGTTAACCACATATGAAATAAATATGCAAATTTATTCAAGCATACATAGAGTTTATCCAAACATATCAAATATAAACACGTTTCACAAAAAATAGTTATAACACACACCTATATAAATTCTAAGTTCAATAATGTCAAACTACAAATACACATAAAGTGAATCCCAAAGTTCAAACACACTTCACACTATAATTGAAACATACATCATAAGTTATTGTCAAATTTACTATACTCTTCACACAGAGTGAAAGTGAAAGTTCAAATATATGCACATGTCAAATTACAAATGCACTAAAATGATTGTCAAAGCTAAAACATATTTCATGTGCTGTTTATTCATTTTACACATATATAAATTAAATGCTAAAAGTTAAATATCCAAAAATACTTCTTAACGTGAGTGTATTTTGATTAATGGAAAAGCCAAGAGAGTTATGGCACAAACACACTATAGAAATAGCAGCTAAGTATATTTCAGATTGAAGACGGTGAAAAGTTGGCAATTGCATTTAGAAATGTCAATGGAAAATGTTAGGATGAGTGAAGATGGTTTGCAGGGTCATAAGAATGTAATGCTAGAGATTCAAAGTAATATATCTAAAAATCATTTGAAAGAGAAGGAAATGTTGAAAATAGAGGATGGGTGATAGGGATGATCAGAATAATCATCATGATTCTTTCACATTAACCAACAAAAGAAAAAATGTTGTTTTGGTTGTAGAAGATCATGAAGCCTGTTGTAAAGTTTATTCAAAATTTTCATGAAATGCGATTACTTTTCTCCTGCATTCCCCTCATTACAGAGAAAAGCAGCCAACTTTCTAGTTAAATTAAAATAAGAGAAAAAAGAGATCAAAATCCCACGGATCCGTTTTGCAATCAAATAACCAGACTCAATGAAACTGGAATTTGAACTGGGTTCAAAATGGTCTTATAAGTAGAGAAAGTTTGAATTATGATAAATTGATAGCCAAATTTTATGCTCGTTAAATGCATTAATTGTTTTGGTACAAATATGAGTTTTTTTTCTTTTCCGAGTGTCTGCCAGATTTTGCACCAAGTCCATGCCAAGTTCTGAATTTGAGTTAAAATTTTGGGCTACCGAATTGATTGAGCACCTGAGCATATGAGCATTAGCACCGTTCAAAAATATTTATGTTTGTTTTGTTGTGGTTTCTGGCATAACATCTCTCCATCTGATTTCAACAATCACTTCTTGAACAATCACTTCCGTCTTTACAAAGCATAAAATAATTTTATAAAATCAAAAAATGTGCTGTTGTATTTTCAACCAGCACAAAATTAAATTTATGATTCATAACTTATGATTAGGACATGATTTGTGTTTATTTTTCTTAAGAAAGCCAATGATTCTATAAGCGCGTCTTATTTTTCTTAAAGTCAATGATCTCTCATATTTGTTATCTCATCACAATCACACGTGAAATACCCCTCCGTCATCTTTAAAACTTCTTCATATGAAGAGGAGATCAATATATGATTGAGTGAACAATACATTTAGGGAAACAAAAGCTAAATGGTAGTAGAAAAATAAAATGAAAGTCGTGAACTAGCTAATCAAATTCCTAGTGAAATTCCTAATCAAGAAGCTTAATGATCTACTTAATGGAAATTCGTAGTGAAATTCCTAATCGAATCTCCATTTTCCATAGTCCAGCTAGGCATCAATTGGCCCAATTCACCATAGCACTTCTTCAGGGCTTCCCCATAATTCGACCAAGAACACTCACAACAATTCTACCATCGCACATTGAAATGACACCCACTCAACATGCATTTCTAATTAACCAGAATGATAAAAACTCATTTTTGAAGCTCAATTAATGCAACGGTCAACCACACTAAAACAGAGCAATGCCACCACCAAATAATATGCAACTCCTCCAAGAATTAACAAAAACACTCAATATGCAATTCCAATCAACCAAAACATTAAAACTTTCATCAAATCCAATCCACCGTTAAATCTCATTTGAAGTTCAAATCCATTGCAGATGCTCACTGATAGATTTTCTTGCAGACAGCTGATACTATTTCAGTCAGCCCAAATCAATCACCTATTACAGTTAACGTTCTTGAAGAATCAATGCAGCCATGAGATTTCCAGCGTCCAATCTCAAATTAAACATCCTTTTCCCCTTCCTCCTTTTCAATCTCCTCCCTCGCCATTGCCATTGACAGTTAACAATTAACATTGAAATTCTGCACAAACCACAAATTTAACAGTCCACCCTCGCCATTGACAGTTAACAATTAAAACAGTTTGCCATCAACGCCAATATTTGTTGAAAAACAGAGCATCTCCAACGGTAACATGTTTTTTAAATTCAACGGTACAATATTTGTTTTCTTTCATTGGTAACATGATCTTTTTTAAAATTCGGAATGCTTTTTTTTCTCAAAACTAATATGGAATGCTTTTTCGAACACTAAGTATAAATTAACAAATTCTAAAATTTTATTTTTAAGTTATTCATTTAGTTGAAACTAAATTGGAAAATAGACTAAAATCAATTAAATAAATTAAATACAAGATGCTATAGAAATAAAAGTTAATTTTAAAAGAAAATTAATTGAGAAAGAAAAGTTGTGAGGCTAAAATTAAATAAATTGGTTGCGAATTATTGAACCTAAATCATGTTCACAAATTTTAAATTTAGGTGAAAAATTCAATCTAAATTTCAATAAAATTATAATTGAGTTGACAAAATAAAATCAAATAATATAAACAAAAATATTTTAAATTTATTTCAATTTGTATATTAAATGGTTGATTATTAAAACTAAAAATATTTGTGCATGTCTTACATAGCATACATGTAAAACTTCCTATAAAAGATAGTATTCCACATCACTTAGGATTTGATTTAATTTAGAAGCAATTTGATAAAAAAACATAGGTTTATTCATCAATACTATTTTGATTTAATTTAGTTGTAGAAAGGTAGTCTCCATCATCATTAATTTTTTTATTTAATTCAACACATCAAATGTATATCATCACGAGTATTTAAGATATGCACAAATATCATGTTTGGCATCTACTATTTGATTATTATTCGTTAAACTAAATAAAAATCTAGTCAAGATGATGGAGGTCATCCTTTCACTTGAAGTATCACATGAATATCATTTAACATAGTCTTAAGAAATCATATGATATGTATGCATAGTGAGGAAACAAAAAGGGAAAGTAGATAAGGTGATAGCAACAATTGTAGATGCGACTATGATTTTACCCTACTACTTGCCCTACAAGTACAACTAGCATGTCTAAGACAATAGGGTCAAATTTAGTCATGGAAGAAGATTGTGAGGCTGAAGAAGATGAAGATGCAAGAGTTGCGGTAAACGAAGAGGGAGATAGGATGCTCAATACCTTTTTCTTGGCACTTTTTGCTGGTGCTATATGGTTACTACAGAGGTTAATGAATCCCTTATTGATGTCAATTCTTACTATTGGTTGGAAATGGAAGGAGATTATCCTTTGTCTCTATCTATTAGAATTTTCTCTCCTTTCAATAAAAATTGATTTGTGGATGCAGTGGATTATCTATATGATGGTGATGATGATGATGATGGTGGTGAAATCCTCCTCAATATCCTTTTTGAAGTGGTTCAAAGTAGGAAATGTTTGTTGGAGACATTGAGGCAAAAAACACTTGATAGGGGATAAGACAAACAAGTGTGTTAGGGAGGATGAGGCCAAGGGTGTTGGTGTTCCTTTTCTAGGTCTAGCAGTAGGGTTTTTTTCCCTCCATATAGAAATAGAAATCTATGGTGCCTTCTTTTAATCTGATGGATCAGGGGTTGTACATTACTAGTTTTAAGGATGATTTTTTATCTCCTTTTATAGTAGACCATATGGTTCCAAAGGTAGTCTTCATTCTTAATGGGAAATTGTGAGGGTTTTGGAGGTGGTTGATGCTTCTCATATAAATATTTTGTAGTTATCTCACAACTATGGTGATGTTTTTTATCTTAATGATGTCCTTAGGCATTTGAAGGTTCTATGAAAGTTAGAGGATTGTGATGTGGATATTGTTTCTTCTTTGGATTGTGTTGAGAAGGATGGGAATCTTGTTATGCCTATTTTTGTTCCTTTTATTTTTGTGATTTATTACATGGGTGGTTACGGATTTGAGAAAGTGTAGATCTAAATAGATTTTAATGATTCTCTTTTGGGCAAGTCCAGCGCTTGTTTGAGGTGCTCGATTACTAGGAGAAGGATTGTTGTAGAATCCTTGTTGGTGGCCCCTAGTGTGGGTTTGAATGGTCTTATTCTTCAAAGTTAATCTCATGATTTTCACTTCTGGAAGAAAATATTCTTGTTTTCTATTTGTGTTTATTTTCCTAAATTTCCCTTGAATTTTGGAATGTAAAGATTTTTAGGAGTGTTTCCAATTCTCTTGGGAAATATACTAGTATTGATAAGATAACTTTATTAATGAAGTGCTTTTTATTTTATAGATTTTGTGTGGTTGTGGTTCTCACCTTCTCCTCTAAATTTGGGAAGTGGGTGCAACAAGTTGAATTTGAAGACTTCATTATTTTTATAGTGGATCATGGACATAATTTCTTCTTGAAAAATAAGAACTAACACATTGTTTAGAAAATGAAGGATATATCAAATGCTAGTTTAAGGTGGAGCCAATTCCCACCTTTTGTGAGGTTCAAAAACTTGAGTTCTTGAGGATGTATAAGGCTTTGGCATCACCAGAAGGAAGTGTCACTGACTTTATGTAAGAATCCTTCTAAGGCTCTATATGTTGAACTAGAATTCTTTTTCAATACTTAACATAACATTGCCTACATCAATATGACATACCAATTTATTGATAAAAATCCTTTTGAGAGCCTTGTTGGCCGAAAAAAAATAAAAAGAAGACTTTGTAATTCCACCTTCCAACTATGAAGATTCCCAAATGATGATGTCGTATTTTCCTTCACTCCTTGGCACCTCCTTCTATGATTTTTAATAATTTTTTAGAATCTCTCAACTCAAATATCATACCATATGAAGGTGTAAAGAGTACATTAAAAAATGAATAGTCAAAAAGAAATAAGTACGACCCTCTACAATAAAAAATTAAATCATTTATTCAGTCAATACAATTTTCTCAAACATCCACCCTCAATCTAACAATAAATTTTGAAACATTTTTTACCAATCAGGTCAATTTTGACCTCTGGATGAAGCCAAACCCTCTAGCACAATCAGATGATATTGCACACCCTCTATATGCTGATACAATGAAGTAGCCACGGTCTTCAATGTTGACAAGCCCTGAAACCTACAGAAAAATCTAGTTTTCTACAACTCCAATGCTCCAGAAATTTTCAATCAAAATCATCAATCAACATAATGAATTCAATTTCTCTTGCAACTATTAAATACCATCAAGAAGTGCCATTTCTCCAAAAAGCATTTTAAATAACATTTTAAATGTTATTTCATTTCAACTTGGGAAATCTTCTAATAATTCATTAAGTTTGGCATTTATAATTAATTACTCAACTAGTTCCCTTCCAATGATGAATAGACCCTCAAATTAAGTAAAATTATAAAGTTATGTTATAACTTTATAATAAACATTTTTTACAATTTAATATATCATTTTGCCCATAAAATTATTAATAACTCTCAAACCGCTTATTATTTCACTCTGTCATCTAGGCTAGGAGTTCATCCTATAATTCCCCATGTGACCAAAGACCATTTCTAAAAATAGAAATGGTCCATCTCTATCACTCCAAAAATTGCTAGAAACAACAATAAACTCACTATAAATAGAAATCATTGCATACAGAGTCCTAGAGACCTCAAACGAACACCAATCCTACAAAGTTCAAGTCTTTGAACAAACGTTATTTCTCAAGAGACCCTCTAGCCAACCTCGTTAGCCTACGAGGGTCAACTAATAGGCTAATCCCTCAAATTATGATGCTCACAAAAATGGGGACATTACAATCCGCCTTCCCTGAAATTTCTTTTCCTCAAGAAATCTCTACTGCAAAGTAAATCCACCCCACTAGAGGTCCAAAATATGAACTATGTAATGTCTGACACATCTCAAACCAACTCTTGTAACACCAACATAAACACAATTGCGCAAGGAAAAACATCATGCGAACTATCCAACCCATGCACACAACAATAGTGCATCAAAATCAAAACATGTTCAAGAAGGCCAAGGATGAACCAATATGCTCTCTACACACTAAACATGTTGCAATACTCTTTTGTAAACCTTGTCTAAAAACTAGATCCACCCAATGAATCCCAAACTCTACTCTCAATGCTTAGTTGAATGTCAGGATCCCAATTCACTCTATAGAGTACTCCATACAAACCATGTGGCATCAATATATTACCATTGTATGTTGCTGCAACTAAGTCAACCCCAACCAAAGGAAGAAGGAATCCACTAACTAGAATAATACATATGAAAGTGTTAAAAAATGATTATACAGGGCAATGCAACTGAAGCACAAATTAATTGTACCTCTTTTTTTAAATTAATACAAAGAATGTCTTTCTGTCGAAATTGAAGAATTGTTCATTAAACTTGATCAGGTTAGTCCTCTGGGATTATTGATTCAGATTCAATTGCTACCATTTAATATATTTATTGAAAAGATTAGTGTTATAGTATACTTCTTGGATCATCAAAGAATACATGTGAAATGATTGTCCACGTAACTTTGTGTAATTGGTTTTCGCTACGAAATTCAATTCAATTGGACTAAGGTTTGTACTGTATAATATCTTTTCTATATATATGCGTGGTACTGGATGGTGTATGTTGTCTCTCAAGAATTGTACATAAAGATCTTGTAAGGAATGACTAGATCTACCCAATATTGGATAAGGACTAGTCTAAAGGTTTTTTCATAATTCAGGGAATATTCATCAAACTACAAAGTTCATTGTTCCTAAATAGCCCCATAATAGGTAATAATAATAATTCTATGGCTTATCCTAGGAATAGTATATTCGAACTAAGTATCATTGTCCCTATCATAAGGTGCATTTAAATTGTCAATCCAGGGATGTATACTTGAAATGGGACAGTACAGTTTTTGCACTATGTCTCTCATGGAGTCATTTTTCTTAAGCTAGAGGAAGGAAAATACATGAAAGAAAATTACACTATTGTTGCAGGAAAGTAAACACACACATCTACTAATGAAAATGGTGTTGACAACTGTAACTTCAATCCTAGTCTATTCTATCAACCCAAAGCATTTACAATGATTATCTCTGCAAGTGTTACAGGAACATACACAGTGTATAGTGCTATCTAGGAAAGAACAGTGAACTCTAATTGAATTGTTGTAAATGCTCAAACAACTAAATCTACTCTATTCTAATCCACCTTCCAAGTGGGCCCCCTTGGTTGGCTTTTTATAGCTACCAACTGTTAGGAATAAGGTGTCTCAACCTTGGATAATTCCTATTCTTATTATTTGTTTTGTAAAATGTATTTCTTGCAAATAATGTTGATGTGTCAACATCTTGAATTGTGTGTAAGGAGATCATGGCTAAAATGGTTATGACGGATTCCTATGACACGTAAGAGCTATGTCAGGAAGATTCAATGATAGGTGAAGACATGTGGCAACTGATAAATTTGAGTACTGTACACTCTTCCCCAATTGGGGTTCCTATTTTCTCAGAGAATGGTAAAACCCTAATACATTTATCTTTGGGAGTAGCCCTAAAAAGTGAAGCGCATGATATAAGCTTTTTTAGGGTTGCGAAGAGATGTGATGTGAGTGTATGGTTGGAACATTTTTATGCTGCCTTGATTTGTCTTCAATGTTTTGGAAATCTTCTAAAAGAACTTGCATTGCAAGTGTATTGTAAGCTGTAATAGTTTTGATCAATACATTGTTTAGGTTTTGGAGTGCTGGGTTTTTTACCAAAAGGTTTCCCCAGGGTATGTCATTGTGTCATTCTGTATTTTTCTGTATGCATGGTATGTGGTTGTAATATCTTTGTTAAAGTAGTTAACGAATCTGAAATTGTAAGGATTTATAAGAATTTGCACAATACTCTCCTATAGAGATTAGCGTAGGAAGCTGTTTCCGCACCTGAGTTTCCTTACACCAACAAAAATTGAACTCAAAATCACTTCTTCATTGTATTTCCATAAAACTAATTACATTATCATGAGACAACACACGGTACTAGAAAAGTAATTTTTCTTCAACTTATATCAATAATACAACCATCTGAATACTTTTCTATCTAACCATCATCTCCCTTTATATAGAGGATTGATGCTTATTTGAACACAAGAGATAACTTCTAACTAACTCATGAGATAACATTTATCATAGAGAAGATATAGCGTAAACATGTTCCTATATTTCCTGGAATAGGTATTCCTTCAAATTATCAGGCATATCTCACGACATGGTGAACCCACAATAGTGGGTTACACTTTTCTAGAGGAATGAATTCGGCTCAAAAAGCAAATTTGGCCCAAAAATCATTAATGACTTTCGATCGTAACTACGATGAACTTTCGATTGTAAGTACAAAACTTATGATCGAAAGTCCTTAGGCATAAGACTTTCAATTGAAAGTTTTATGTCACTTTCGATCGAAAGTCTTATGTCATTTTTTATCGAAAGTCTTATGTCATTTTCGATTGAAAGTGAATATAGCACTTTCGATCGAAAGTCTTTAGCGAATGACTTTCGATTGAATGTCATGAGTTAGGGTTAAATTTGGCGTAAATAAAATCACCAAAAGTGACAGTGACTGTCACTTTCAGCGACAACAAAACTTGTGGACGGCTTCGGAATTTGCAAACACCGTTTGAACAGGTTTTTTCATATTTCATTGTTTATTATTTGTAGTTTTTGATAGATGGATAAATAGTACATATGCATATATACATGTGTATATATGCATATAGACATGTGCGTGTGTATGTGCGTGTGTGTGTGTAGATATAGATATAGATATAGATATAGATATAGATATACATATACATATATATATATATATATATATATATATATATATATATATATATATATATATATATATATATATATATATATATATATATATATATATATATATATATATATATATATATCTATATCTATATCTATATCTATATCTATATCTATATCTATATCTATATATATATATATATATATAGACATGTATACATGTATACATGTATATATACATGTATATGCATGTATATATACATGTATATGCATGTATATATATGTATATATACATGTAAATATATATATGTGTGTGTGTGTATACATGCATGTGTATGTATATATGCATGTGTATGTGTACATGTATATATATGCACCTGTATGTATGTGTCTACATACATGTATGTACAACACATTTATTTACATTTAAATGTAATTTATGTAATTGATTGTACTTTCAAATAATGTAGAGAAATGTGCATACTTTAATTTTATTTTTAATTAAATTAGGAAAACGTACATATATGTAGACTTTATTTGACAGTAAATGAAATCTTTTAGGTACATACATATTCTAGATCTATCAGACATATTATTTCACATCACACATGGTAGATGCACCAATTCCCCCTGCATAACTATTTGCACGCACTAATAGAGAGATTGAACAGTTACAAGAATCCATAAATAATCCATCTAGCTCTAGTGTCTCTAAGAGCACATGTCAGTCCATCCTTACTAGCTTGATTATCATTAGGGATGATATTCATGGTACCACTCCCTATGCCCCAGATATTATAGAGGCCATGAGAGGAAGAGATAAGAGGTTGGCTCTAGTCTTTCTCTTAAGGAAAAATAGGCTTTAGTGCCTAAAGCGACCCTGAAAGGGGAAGTTTTCCCATCTTATGTAGATAAAAATTATGTGAAGGGGTATCAGGTTCTTTGGTGTGAGGATCCTGCTATATCAACATTGATATACGCATGATTTCTAGCTGCCCATGGTCATTATTCGAATAACGACAAGATTCCATTGTACTTTGCACAATAGATTTTTGCTAAAGTTCATTTAGGGAGGGCTATTACTTACACTAATTTTCCATCACATCTAGGACAGGGGTGTTGCAGGCTTGCTGATAGAGATGTTTTTCATCGAGCTAATCGACAAAGACCAGTACAAAGGGCCATTGTTGGTCAGAGGGCACCTACTATAGCTCCTTCATTGGGTCCTACTGTAGATGATGTTATTCGTAGCACCCAGCTTCGAGTTGCGATTGATAGTGTGGGGTCCACATTACAGCAGCTTCCACATCCATATCTAGTGATCAGGTTGGTCAGTACCTGATGTCTCAATGACACTCCAGATCATCAGGTGGAGCATCCTCTAGTAGGACCGCATATGACATGTACAGTGCAGTAGTCATCCCTTAACTTTCTAGCCTAGAGGGACTTATAGGAGAGATGACACGTGTCACATTGACTAGCTTGGCTGAGGATCTATTGGATGCATATGTATTTATAGCAGCAAAGCATGATATCCCAATATCAAAGGTTAGATCTCGTACGGGTACTGTCAGATATGCTCAGCCACATCCTTCTCACCTAGACCGTGGCCATAGTGGTAGTGCTCATGAGGATCCACCTACTGACCACTCTATTGCTACACAGGGAGAGGCACCATGTACATACCCTTTAGTCAGTGTAGGGCATCAGTTCTCTGATGTTGGCCTTGACGATGTTGAGATCAACATGACCACTATGGGTTATCTATATTTGTTGACACACACTAGTAAAAAAAACAACAATATATGACCAAATAAACTACCAAAAATTGTAGATAAATGACCAAATTTGGTCACGTGACCAGTGGTAGTTTATTGCCGGTCATTTATCTTGTAACCAAATTTATGACTAAACTATTTTAGTCATTTATTTGGTCATTGATTTGGTCATATATTTAGTCATTTATTTGGTCATTTGGTAGTTTATTTGGTCATTTGGTAGTTTATTTGGTCATTTATTTGGTTGTTTATTTGGTCGTTTATTTGGTCATTTATTTGGTCTTTTATTTAGTCTTTTATTTAGTCTTTTATTTAGTTATTTATTTGGTCATTTATTTAGTCATTTATTTGGTCATTTATTTGGTCATTTATTTGGTCGTTAATTTAGTCATTAATTTAGTCATATATTTAGTCATATTAGGGCATGATGGAATCGAACCATCATCCTCCTACTTGTAAAGTAGGTGCTCTTCCATTGGGCTAGTACCCTTTAAAGAATAATCATACCATGTATACTAGTAGTTTCCACTAAACATGATTTCAAGTTTTTCCATCTAAACTAAACTAGTTACAATCCCTTGTACTGGTTCATCTCGAGAATCAAACTCCCAAGACCAAACTGTCCTTACTAGGCCTAATTCAATTAGCCCTTGGAATCAGGTATTTTTCAACTTTTGTCAAACTTACTCCAAAACACTTGGAAAATAAAATAGGGATTCAGATACCCATTTGTGAGTTCTCCAACATATCTCAAAACCAAAAATGGTTGTTTTGGACTGATACTCTAATCCAGTACACATGCCTACTAGAATTAGGCCTAATTAGCCCACGTTATCAAAGCAACACTATCAACCACAGCCCTCCAAACTCTCAAACCATGAAACAATATTCAGTAATGGTCTAAAGCAGCATATTTTCACATTTTTTTGAGATGCCATGCTCATCTGATCAGTCATTTATCAAACCCTCACTGTAAGGGGCCTAAAGCTAGGGCTTTCTCAATCTACCACTCTGAATCACTTCTGAACCCAACCAAAGGTCCTAACATCATCCAATTGACCTAGGTAAACACAATCCAACATAAAATGTTGCCCATATTTAGAGAAAAATCTCAGACATGCACATGGCACTGTGTACCCTATACCTTCATCAAGCACATTTTCTCATTTAGTGATCACCGTCCATTCAATCTAACTTCTCCTGCATTCAAGTTAGTATAGGAGACTATAATACATTGTTTTAGACTCATCCCATAAGCATTAATAGGAACATAAAGTGGAATGAGCCTAATTCACCATAATGCCCTTCAAAATAATACCAAAACTATCAATGGAAAGTAGTGTACAGGAACAGTCAAAATATTATATCAAGATCGATTGAAAATACTTCAATATCAATGTCAAAAGAATTTTAAATCATTTTCAAATCATCCCTCATGCCAATCCTATTCACAAAGGGAAGAATCAGAGATTTACAACACAAGAAGTATTCAAAATTTCATTCAAATGTAAGTCAAGAAGGACTATGATAACTAATTGGTGATTAACTAATTGGTGATTAAAGTACACAAATCATACATTTGCATTATTTGCAGCTAATAGGATTTGTTCAACAGTAGTGCCAACAGTCCCCATCAAATATGTAACATAGCATCAGAATTCTGCTCCTCAAGACACATGCAAATGACAGTTTCACATAAGAAAACTCTCTATCTATCTATCTCTATCTCTATCCCTCACACATAAGCAAAAAGATATGCTCATAACCAACACTACACAATATATCACATAATTTATATTTTATATTTTATCCTTCTCATTCGTAGGCACTTGAATGTTAGTCACTGGACACTATTTTATATTTTATAGTATTTCACACTTTGTTTACATCGTACTTTGTTGTTATTGCTTGATTCTTGAAACAAAATATGCTTGGGTGAGTTCAAGAAATTGTGGTGTATTAGTAATAGAGGGCTCTTCTAAAATCATTTACGTTTGAATGCCCCCATATTCATAACTCCATGTAACATGTGGTGATGTAAAAAATATGGGATGCATTTAAGTGTGATCCATGTTTCTAGGTCAGAATGTGGTTAACGTTCCCTCAACAACATATCAACAAAAGACTATAACCTCAACTAATATGATTAGATAGGAGATATTGGAAGCATGTCTTATTGTTGTTATACCATATCATACATCTGATTATCCCTGTTTAAAGTTTTGATTCATCAATCCTTGCTTGTGCAATTGTGGTTATTGTCACTACAATAGTACAGCCTTAGCAATTGGCCTAAGACTTTGCCCCATCCATGATGTATGCTATGTTAGTAGACCCAAAATTAACAAGGTTAGTTTGCACTTGGGATTGAAAGGTTACTTTCCTGACTTGGTCTACTGACATAGAATAGATCATGGATGGGGTAGAGTCTCAAGCCAATTGCTAAGACTGTACTATTGCAGTGTCGACAATGCCAAAAAAGTCTCAATATATTCCGACCAGCATGAGTAACTTGTCCCAACACAATTCTAATTTCTAAACTGCATTTGTGATAAAGATTCAAACAAGGCAGGATGTTATGATTTCAATGCAATGAAAATTATGAATGTAGGGCTAATTCCCAACTTGATTATAGGAACTTAAAGGATCACCCAATTCAAAATCCTAATGAGGGTCAAAATTCCAACCCCTCATAGGGTTAATTTCAAAATTTAAAGTAATTAACAAAAAAAATTTACCCCAATCAGAATGAAATTCTAAGTGTTAATGAGGTTAGCAAGGGAGAGTTGTTAAATTAAATTGTTTACATGGTACCAGGTTGGCCAGCTTGGGAGAAGAGAGTTTAACCACAAGCATGGACTACATCAAATTTCTCATCCATTTCTCTTTGACTCTAACTAGAAGCAATTCATCAATATGCTTTTCAGGATCAAAAGCATGCCCATTCATTTTAGTGTCCAAATGTTTGAGCTCTTTCAAGTCTTTCAATGACTGTAGAGCAAAAGGGGAAAATAAGAGGCCTATCAATAGATATGAAAAGGAAAACAATTGTTCTATTAAGATATGACATATATCTACCAATAGAGATGATAGTAACATCAAGTTCCAGTTTAAACATCATAAAATATTTTGTTCTTGACAACAAGATAGCAAATTGCATTTGGCGAAAAATAAATAAACTGCAAAATATCAGCGTATGAGTTAAAATCATTTCAGGAAATTGTATTTTGGTTCACTAAACAAGTTATTTGGAATGTTCAATTATAAGTTTTTAACATGAGATTCATTGTTGGCATGGCCATCTTTGTATTTAAAATAATTACAGATATTTTAAAAATAGATGCAATTACACAGATGTCTTTAAAGTTTGCAAACCGTTCAAACACAAAATACCATCTCTCTTCCTAGAAAAAGCAAGGATAACTAAACATTAACTTTGAAAGTAATACAAAAAATTTCAAATTTAGTTTAACATACTGAGCTTGTTGGTGGCTGCATATTTTTCATTTCTATTTGTTGAAACACTTGCTGCATCTTGCCATAAATCTCTATCATAGTAGCTTGTTACTCAATGCTTTTCTTGGCACTTGCTACCAATTTTTTGCGCACTATCTGCAGCCAAATATCCTAAATATTAACTCTTAAATTTAGGGCTAGCAAATTTGGTGTACAGGAGAAGCCAAGAATGTATTATAGCTTAAAAGAATGGAAATTTAGCAACATTAGAATCAAGAACCAGCTTAAAACTCAATAAGTAGTGCTTCAAGCATCTCCAAAATGAATTTCTATAGGCACAACAATGACAGGAAGAACTACAATATAAAATATAGGCTAGAGTTTGGTTGAGGCCATCAACAAATATTTTACTTGGAGATAACAAAAGTGGCTCTATGAATGAACAGGTTAAATATTAAAGGGTGACTAACAAGTAAATTAGAGACTTGTTTTTTTAGAGTAGCAAGGTTGTTTGTATGCATTGGAGATAGTGGCAATACACCATTTGATGGAGGAATTCCAACCAATCCACACATTAAGACCTGCAATTAGAAAACTCAACCCTTTCATATAATATTAAAAATGTTGCAAGAAATATAATTAACAGATACAAAAGAAAATTTTTGTAAAGAATACTCCTCTTGGATGTCCTTTTTGAGCATGATCAGTTATCAGCTAAAAATGATCAGTTATTGGTACATGACACACTTATTAATGAGCTTTTAGTTATCATTTACTTGGCTCCTTTAAAATTAGTAATTGAGGGATTGGATGCAAAAGTGCATGGCTTATTTGGTATTAATGTATAGTGGTCTAAGTACATTGAAGAATAACCACCTGCACAACTTGGTAGTAGTATAGCAGAAATTTCAACATAGGCTTGCAGAACATGTCCAACTTAAGGTTAAATTAACCAACTTTCAACATATTCAAGACAACTAGAATTTGCAATCATTCCCAAGCGCAGTATGTTTTTAGCAGAAATTGAGAATTTACTTAGGATTCTTAGAAGACTTGGAATTAGATTATTCTGTGGCACCAATAGTGTTAAGATGAAAATAAGGAAATTTGTAAGTACTCAAATAATTTGAATCGTGATAAGGGCTTAAATTTAAGGCTTCCTCAAAGATTATCTCTCAACACAAACTAAAAAACAAGTCATCACTTTACACATTAAAAAAGAAGTCCTCGCTAATGGTTTTAACTTAATGTTTATAAATTATTATTTTTGTAATGCCTAATTCATGTGTTATATATAAAATGCTCCAGTGTTAAAAACTATGAAAGCTTTGCATCTTCAACATGAAAATCATTTTAGTTTAAACTTGAAGATTTGAAAAGTTCATTGGGAAAATAAGCTTTATTTATAGTAAATTAACTAAATGTAAATTAGGCCAAATTTCTATGGAGTTTAGGTGAGGGTTAAACCTGCCTAATCCATGATTAAATTGTGAGAAGTTCTAATATCCAACACCACAGATATCCCAGTTAGCTTTTGTTTCACTTTCAACACTAACAGTTCTTTATGTCATTGGAGCCATTTAAATGGATTGAAATTGACAGTCATTAAAACATCTAAGGCTTTTTTTACCATGAAATTCTTTAAATAGTTTGGTTTCCCTTGTCTGCCTTCTCCTGCTAAGGAAACTGGATCACAATTTTATTATATATGATGTGTGTAAAGTTAAATATAATGATTATGAAACACATATATAATGATATAGTCTATAGTGAATTCAACTTTCCTTCTTCCTCTATTCAGGCTATCATACATTTCTCACTGGTTATATTTGTAAGCCTGTGCATAAATATAGAGGGTAGTTTACCCATCAAGAAAACATTTTTTGACAGGCATAGGGGAACATGAATTTTTGAGGTTGGTCATGCATATCATTTGAGTAAATTCAACTTTTATGGTTTAGACATCTAGCATGTCACATTGTATTTGAGCAAGGTAATGTGCATTCTAAATGCTAGAGAACTACATGGCTCAAAAGGAATGCCTGTCACTTGTGAGGCAATATAAACCTTTTATAATTGTATAAGGATTTTGATCAATATATCATCAATACATTGTCATTATATTAACTTCAGAGCACATAAAAGCTTGCATACTTCAAGGCAGGTGTTTATATCTCGAAAAAAAAGTCTAATCTCTTCAAATCCCAAGACAATCCTTAATGCTTTCCTCAAACTTGTCCAAAGCTATCATTGTCTCCATAAAAGCACCTCCTAAGTTCTCATTGTAATAGACAATGAAAATTAAATCCCATATAGACAGTTATTGCTTGCTCAAATTCCTCCAGCATGTATAAAGCTAAAACAGACATAATTAAAACTAAGAAGAAATTCAACAGTATAGACACAACATATCATAGCAAATAGAACACGTAATTTTGAATCTAAAAATGGAGGCTCCCTTGTACGTTGCAAGCCCTGAATTATATTTAGTTTTAGATAGAATTTATAGGAAAATGTAAGGCAGCAAGGATTATCGTATTCTCATTTATCGAGTTTAGGCAGACAAAAGTAGCTTTGTTAAAAATGAACACAATAAAAATATTTCATCAAAACTAAAAAAATCTCCACATGGCATAGAAAACTGAGGTTAGATATGTGTCTATATCTTACTCTTGATCATGCAGCAGTAAATTGCAATCAATTTTTTTATCCAGCTTTATAAAGGCAGAAATATGATACAATCAATGCATTCAAGAAAAATATGGTTTCATGGAATGTCATGATTGCGGGATATGCACAAAAGGGTTTGGTGAAAAGGCTCTAGAAACTTTCAGGCAAATGCCAATGGTAGGTGTAAAGCCAAACTCCTCAACCTTTGCCATCATCCTCTCTTCCTGTGCAAAAATGGGAGCTCTAGAACAAGGTATTGATATCCATCGAAGCATAAAGAAAAGAGAAATATTGTTAGATGTTTCAGTTGCAACTGCCCTCATAGACATGTATACAAAATGTGGAAACATTGACAAGGCATGTGAATTGTTTCACAGAATGCCTCAAAGAAATGTGGTCACATGGAATGCCATGATTGCAGGTTACACTCACAATGGATTTTTCAAAAAAGCTTTAGAAACTTTCAAGAAAATGCAATTGGCAGGTGTGAAGTCAAATTCCACAACATTTATCAGCATCCTTCATGCCTGTGCCCAAATGGGGGCTTTGGAACAGGGTATGGGCATCCATCAAAGCATAAAAGATAGAGAAATATTGTCAGATGTTGTAGTTGCAACTACCTTTTTAGATATGTATGCAAAATGTGGAAGCATAGATAAAGCATGTGAAGTGTTTGACAGAATGCAACAAAGAAGTGTGATAACGCGAAATGCCATGATTGCAGGATATACTCAAATTGGATTTGTTGAAAAGGCTTTAGAAAATTTTAAGCAAATGCAATTTGCAGGTGTAAAGCCAAATTCTACAACCTTTTCCAGTATCCTCTCCGCCTATGCCAAAATGGGAGCTTTGGAACAGGGTATGGACATCCATCAAAACATAACCGATAGTGGAATTTTGTCAGATGTTGTAGTTGCCACTGCCCTAGTTGACATGTATGCAAAATGTGGAAGCATAGACAAAGCACGTGACCTGTTTGATAAAATACCCCAAAGAAATGTGATCTCATGGAATGCGATGATCAAAGGATATGTGCAACAGGGATTTGGTGAAATGGCTTTAGAAACTTTCAAACAAATGCAATTCGCAGGTGTGAAGCCAAATTCCACAACGTTTGCTAGCATCCTCCATGCCTGTGCCCAAATGGGAGATATGGAACAGGGCATGTACATCCATCAAAGCATAAAGGATCAGAGAATTTTGTCAGATGTTGTAGTTACAACTGCCCTGGTTGACATGTATGCAAAATGTGGAAGCACAAACAAGGCATTTGAATTGTTTGACAAAATGCCTCAAAGAAATGTGCTTTCATGGACTGCAATGATTGTAGGATATGTACAAAATGGATTAGTTGAAAAGGCTTTAGAAACTTTCAAGCAAATGCAATTAGTAGATGTAAAGCTGAATTCCACCACATTTTCTAGCATCCTCCCTGCCTGTGCCAAAATGGGAGCTTTGGAGCAGGGTGTGGATATGCATCAAAGCATAATGGTTGGGGGTTTTTCTTCAGATATTATAGTTGGAAATGCTCTAGTAGACATGTATGCAAAATGTGGAAGCATAGAAAAGGCACACAAAGTGTTTGATAAGATCATCAGCTACGACATGCCTTCCTTACAATCCGCATACTTTGTAATATGAATTTACATAAACTACCATTAAATATAAATGATAATATTGCACCTGGAGTCTGGTTCTTAGTCTAGATTATGCAAAACCATGATCGTCTTCTCAGAAGGAATGATTGATCAGAGGTTCATTGCATCATTTAGGAATTGTTGTGTCTCATTTCCTTGTTGTGGAAAACCAAGAGCAGAGTCATCTATGATGTAGTGTCGCTCATACATGCCCATCAATACTCCATATTCGAGTGGATGCAAACATATGTAATGTCCATTTCAACCCCATAATGTATCAGAATGAATAAAGGATGATCTCTTGGAAACTAAATTTATAGAGAGATACAACACACATTTTCCCATCAATTATTTTCAGAAATGAGAACATGTCAAAATAATCTCAAATAAATAATCAAAAAATCATTTTTTGAAAGTGCATTTCAGCTAGTACAAGCATGTAGTGCTAAGACTGAGATCATTTGAAATTTTGAAGGTGCACATTAATCAGCACAATTTGACATATAATAGATGATATTATAGAAGAAACCTAATAATATAAAAAAAATAGAGGAATTGAAAAATAAATACCAAAATACTATGAAAATATCAAGTTCTCCATTAGTAGCCTCAAAACTTTCAGGCTTTCCGTAGTTGCAAATCTGAGACTCCAACAAGAAAGGATCTTTATTTTATCATGATTTTTTTTTCATTGTATTGATTGTCCAAAGGTTACTGCTATAATTATGCCTTTATCTCCGTGGACCTACAAGTTATATGTATCTTATCACTTCCTTCTTGTGAAAGTCACTATCTTGGCTATTACAATCACTGACTTTGACATCTTTCATGGCAATGTCACAACCTATCTTTGTACTTCATTATGTTCTTTGCAATGATAATCATGGTCTTACAACTTTTGTCCTTGATAACACTACCTTTAAAGATCTGGTTCTTCATTTTTTATTTTAGAGTTGATCACTATCCAATCAATATCAACAGTTCTCTTGAAAATATAACACCACTAGGTGACTCCCTGCCCATCATTGGATTGCCATTTGTAAGTATAAAACTGCTATCTTTTAGAGTGTCTGTTCTCATCTTCATAAACCATTGTTTCAAAGAAAAATGTATTAGTTGTCCTCCATCACTTTACTACTCACCATCTCAATCATCAGGGTTACTATATGGCACTTAGAACCTCTACTTTCATTACAATCCCATGATTGTAATTGCTACTACTATTGTGACTCATCATTTTGGCCATTGACACATAATTTTCTCAAAATGCTATCACTATTGTTTTCCTTTGAGGCACCAATGTTGAGGCATCAATATGATCACTATATGTATTTTTTAGCTCTACCATTTAGTTGTATTTGTTGTGTAGATGACTATTCTTTTACATTGCACATCATCGATTGTAGTTGTTATATGTTTACGTTGCTGCTAATAGTGAAAATCAATATTTTTCTATTTCTCTTTCTCATAATATCTCATTCTTCCCGATATGCATGAGAGTCACTTGTTGTCACTATATTGGTAAAATACATTGAGTCACTATTATCAGACATTCATGAAGATCATTGTCCTATATCATATAACATTGTCCTTAATAGTCATGTTACATGTCACTGCTTCTAGACATTTTTGGTGTCCTTTGAGCTATGCAGATCAGTGATTTGATTCATTCTTGATCTCGTTGTACTGATAAATTCCTTCTCTTGAAGGTAATTACCATGAAAAGATAAACTATATCCCTATGTGAGACATGCATATTCACTTTCCTTTAAAATGTCACTATTTTGATCCATCTAACCCATACTTTCGAAGCTTTCAAATCAATGTTTTTTCTTACTGCTACCATACCCCTATCACTATTCTTTCTTTTCCTTAACAATGACCATTCTCTTAGATCTTCATGACTTAATATTATTGTCTTCTTGAATATCAATGACTATTTTTCATTACAAAAGAATAATGACTGAGACACACCATTGTTATATTCTTCATGTAATGCTAGTGTTTTGATCCATTCATCTTGAACATCTCTGCCCCTTGACACATTGATTTTCTATAATGAACCTATTGCTACTATGAAAGAGATCCTTTCAACTTGGTGAATAATCTTTTGAAATAGTAATACATCTATGGAACAACGCTTGTAACCTTGAGAAGGTGAAATTTTGTTAGGTATAACTAGAAATGTTCTGGTATACATGTATGCAAAATGTGGAAGCACAAACAAGGCATGTGGACTATTTGAATGCCTCAAAGAGATGTCATCCCACAAAATGCAATGATGTAGGATATGTAGAAAATGGATTTGTTGAAAAGGATTTACAAACCTTCAAGAAAACACAATTGGTAGGTGTAAAGACATATCCTTTGGCAACATCCTCCCTACTTGTGATAAAATTGGAGCTTTGGAATAGGCTATTTAAATCTATCAAAGCATAATAGCAAGATAGTGTATTTCAGATATTATAGTTGGAAATGTTCTAGTAGACATGCATGCAAAATATGGAGTACTCATAGACAAAGGACCTGAATTTTTTCACAAAATGACTCAAAGAGATGTCATCTCATAGAATGTAATGATTGCAGGATATGCACAAAATTGATTTTGTAAGTAAGCACTCAAAATAGTTGAATTAGTGATGCACTCTAGAACTAATCCTAACATTGTAATCTTTGTTAGTGTTCTAGGTGCATGTAGCAATATAGGTTTATTGGTGGATGAGAGTTGTAATTACTTCAACCACATTGGTAACTTTATTGCATTACACCCATAGGTGATCATTATGTGGGTATGCTGACCTTCATGCCGACCCAAGAACAATGATATGAAAATGTCATCTAAATGAGGAAATACATCACTATGAAATGAAAATAGTTGTAGGAACTTTGTTGCTAAAGACTTGATAGGACATTCCATGAAACAAATGAGTTAAAGCATGATAGTGCCAATATTGAAAGATCATCCATCTGTTTCTGAATTCCTTGATGTTAAAGGTACTAAGAGAAATGTGTTGTTCATTGATCATACCGACCTTGAATATCCTTCTCAGTTTGGAAGCAGATCTAATGCTATGGAAGCTGACATGGTGGTTCAATTTTACATTTACTTAACCAACTTTTTTGGCTACAAGACACCATATGTTATTTTTCTGACCATGTACAGAGCTCAAATAGACCTTATCAAAATAAAAATAGGCATCTCATGCCCTTTTCAAAGAAGAAAATATCACAAAAATGCATCTAACAAGTGGGTACCTGATAAGAAAATAGTTGAACCTGATCGATATCTACCAAAAGTAAGAAGCATGGATGAACTCTAGGAAAAAGAGAGCAATATCATATTGTTTTCTATGGTAAGAAAAACCATTCCTAATTTGAATGTAAAAACATCAGAAAACATGGAAATAAAAGCTCATTAAAGGACTTATATAGAAATGAATGCATGCTCACCTTTAGTATTGAAACCATCCTTGTTCAAAGCTACAACTTTATCTATGAAGCATGGGAGCAACAACAATGGTGCTATTGAAGAATCTCTTCTTCATTAAACTAGGGTTTTTCCTTGAAGAGTTGCAACCTTTCGCTTGCTAACTCGAATTTCTCTTCCAAATTTTGTGGTGCTGAGATTTCACCTCTTGTTTTGGCACTGTCTTGACTTTTGGCGCTCCACATCCTCTTCCAGTGGGTTTCGCTCCAATTTTTAATGAAAACTTTCCTTTAATTTTACCGAGAACTACATGAGATTTTTCGAGGAGCCAAAATAAGATAAAGTATTATTAAAATTGCTTTTGTATTAATAATTGTCTATATACTTATATTTTTGTTTGTCTATTTATTTATGCATATGTTTTTATATATTTATATAAATAAATTAATATTTATTTATGTATAATTGTCTATATTATTATTTTGCTTCTACTTTATATATAAACTATTTGTACGTACCTAGTATAATTGTCTATATATTTAGATAATTTCTATTTCTATATTTATATTTACTTAAGAATATTCATTTTTAATATATAGTTTTTATATAAGTATGGGTATTTATTTATGTGTGTGTGTATTGTGGTTCTATTATTGATTTTATTTTTGCATTTTTATGTTTCTTAATCTATAGTTTCAATTTGTCAAATAATTTTATTGTTTAATTTCTCTTTTATTTTGTTTTGTTATTGAATAATGCATGAACCATCTCAGCCTATGTCACATCATCTACCACTACCTCTGTCCCCCTAATAGGTATCCTAAGAATTATATAGACATCCTTTGTAGTAATGGTCATTTCCCTAGTGAGAAGATTGAAAGTGGTTGTCTATAACCTCCAACTCTTGCATAGAGCTATCACCATGGCTATGTATGCCCTACTATGGGGTATATAGTAGGATGCTCCACATCAGATAGCCTATTCATGTACCCCAAGCACTGAAAATGAAAGGTCAATGCAATGGCACACAACAACAGAAGAATTATTAAAAATACTATGTGGGAAAAGGATGCCACAAAACTGGTATCTTATATAATGAGCTGATATGATAGAATTGTTTTAGTCATTTTAGTTTTGATTTTACCTAATGACCAAATTGGTCATTTATTTAGTCATTTATATTTGTAGAACATGATAGTCACATGACTAAAATTTAAGGGTTAAATATTTCATGCATGCAACCAAAATCTAATTTGATTTGAAGATCTAATATTGGATGCAAGTCAAATTTGTTTTTAGACATGAGATGAGAAAGAAAAGAAGTTGATGGTCAGAAGAACACTATGGAGTGAAAGTAATAAGGAAGATCCAATAAGGAAAAGTTTATTCAGGACTAGATGAAAATTTGTTGATAAACTGTGGAAGGTAATCATTGACAGTGTAAGCTCAGAAAACCTAGTATCTGAGGAAATGGTTGCAAATTTGTAGTTAGAAATACTAAAACAACCGAAGCCTTATCAAATTTGATGGATCAAGGATGAGCATACACTATTGGTAAGTGAACAATGTTATATGAATTTGAAACTTGGAAAGTGCTATGATAAGGTGTTATGTGATATCATGCCTATGGACTATTGTCATATTTGGTTGGGTAGACCTTGGAAATATGATAGACATGCTATATATGATGGAAGATTGCATAAATATACTATTTGGGCTAATGGGAGAAGACAAATCTTGTTTCCTTTGATTGAAGAATCTATTGGTAATGTTTGCACATCTGTGAAAGTTTGTTTGATGGAAGGAAGAAATTTTATTAAGGATTTAAAGAAGAATTATGTATGTTTTGTTGTGATTCCTAATAAATCGAGTGAGAAAACAGTGGACACTGAGAGGAGATAAAAGAGAATTTAAGTGGACACATGGAGCCAATAAAAGTTTTGAGACTTTGAAGAAGAAGGTTTTTGAATTGACTGTGTTAGTTTTACCTAATTTGAATAAGGTATTTCAACTT